>QLOD02173099.1:0-11690 GCA_003260245.2 Sideroxylon spinosum
ATATATAAATATATTTGAATCGTTAAATTTTAATTATTTATATTTTTTAATCATAAAAATATGTAAATATATTTGAAGCTTAAAATTTAATTTAACGGTCTCTAATTTTGCAATTGCGAAGCTAATATCATCAAGCGATGTCAACTCTCTTTTCAAATTTATATATACATATATGTCTAGGGGCTCTCTATATTTGAAATATATATATATCTATATATATATAGTAGCAATAACTTACACCTACGATAATCTGAACAAAATTAGTTTTTAAATTTTTTAAATAGTTGAAATCTTAGACAAAAAGTTTAAATTAAAAAAAAAACTATGATAATTAATAGGTTTTAGTTTTTTTTTTTTTCCCTAAAACTTTATGCCCTCACTTCTACTAAATGTGTTTTGGTTTCTCTCTCCAATTAATTTTTCACAAGCACCACAAAAGAAAACACAAATTATGATACTTTAATTTAAAATGTTCAATTTCTTACGAATCATAATTGGATGGAATTTAAATAGACAATTTTGATTTGTATGTGATCTTCTATCCAAATTATTTTGTGAGATAGATGATAGTGAGATTCCCTAAAATAAGAATTGGGTTAGAAATTAAAAATATAAAAATAATCTCAATCATTGAATAAAAAAAATCAATTGTTGATTGTTAATCTTAATTTACGAAATATTAATAAAAATCTTCATGTTTTATCATATAAATATGTATATATGTTTTAAGTATTTAGACAATTTCATTTGGATGACTTGCTAGCTTTGTTATCTAACATATAATTCTAGTCCTGTATTTTGTTGTTTTCTAATTAATTTAGAATTTCATAGAAAATTAAAAAAACTGGTCCCATTAGAAGCTGAAATGGGCCAAGCCCAAGCCCATCAATGAATTCATAAATAATTGGGGAAAAAAAATAAAAAAGAAAAGTGAACTTATTATCAGTCACTGACTAAATTAAAAACAGTTTCATTTCCCGTGTATCCTAATAATTATCATTAATATATAAATTAGTAAAGAATGCCGCTATTCACAGCTTAATTTTTTCTCTCACAATTTATTAAAATTTTTTCATCTTAGGACAAAAATTCTCTAATACAAAGTAACCTCTGTGCCCTTCATATTTTTAATAGTTATTTGCTGAAAAAAATTAAACAATTTTAACAATCGATTGCTAAAAAAAAATTATCAATTAACCACCTCAATTTTCGATACTTTCACATCAAAATAAACAAAACATTTTAGCAACTGGTAATTGAAAAAATTAAAATATTTCAATAGATTCTTATCATTAGGATTTTTTTTTCAATGGCTATATAACATTTCAACAAATTCTTATCGAAATAAGTGCAAAATTTCGATGTATATTTACTGAAAACATTACATTATTTCAACAATGGGTTTTTAATTTTAAGATTTTAGAAGGAGAAGGGGTATTTTTGAAAACTTTAGGTGCAATTTATGAATTGTGTTTAGAGAAATTATTTGACTGCTTGAAGAAAATATAAAATGCATAAATTAAATGGGATGAGTGAAGAAAAAGTAGAGTTACGAATAGCAATACCCATTAACAAAACATCCACTTTTGATACCATAGAAATGCTACGTTTACAACAATATATTTTTTTTCAATGTTCAAAAATGATGTCATTTTGGAATAAAAATAATAAGGAAAAAAAATCCCATTAATGGCGTTTGTTCAATTGCTTGTACATATACATATATACACACAAAATATATATATGCAGAAATGTTAATTTGATTAAAAATATATTAAAAATATCAAAATTAATAAATATTAATGATTAAAAATATCAAAATTAATAAATATTAATATGTGTTTCACACTTGACTAGCACTAGTTAGATGGGATATGTTGGTATTTTTACATTTTCAATACAAGTTAAAAATAATAGAAATATAATTTATTGGTCCAAAACGACATCGTTTTGAAATGTTGCAAAAAAAATGTTAGAAAAATTTATCATAAACATTGTATTTCTTCTTCAGGAATGGTCAAATAGAAAAGATTGAAGTCACATTTCTGGCTCATTCGTAGCATTCTACCGTTTTAAGGGCTAATTTGGACCACCAAATAAATTCAAAAAATTTTAAGAATTTCAAAAGTTTTATCTTTTTCAAACTCTAAAAAATTCCGATTTCTTTTAAAAAATTTTCAAAATCCATGGAAACGAGGTAAAATAGCATGTTCTAATGATTTTGTCAGATTTTTTTTAAAGTAATACTGACATTTGTACTAAAAATTTTTACAAACCTTCAAAAATTTTTAAGATTTTTTATTAAAATTTTGTCACGTGTCACTTTATATAATTTTAACAACTTGTATCAAATCAATCACAAATATCCAACCATCATTTCAAAATAAGCTTTTATATTTTAAATTCCAAAAAATTACACTTTTGATTTCTTTTGGTTTTTTGATACTTCAAACTACCCTTAATATCCTAATAACCCTTCCAAAAAGCCAAAAACTTTTTTTTTTTTTCAAAAGGTAAAATAAAATTATATTAATGAGTAAAATAATTGTACAAAACAATAAGGGCATTCCCCTAATCAAGGCATAAAGCTATTACAAAGAAATTAAACTTCAAATACAGATAATGGAAGAGACCAAGTCTGCACTGAGTGTCGATTGGAGTCTGATTATGAGAAAGGCTTGTAGCTCATAATGCGGAGACGTACCTCCTGCTTAACTTGTGTCATTAAGGAAACTGCATCAACGGAGACCTTTTTAAATCTTCGTGAATTTCGTTCTTTCCAGATCAAGTAAACCAAGGCACCAAAGCCCAATTTATCAAGCAAATGATGTAAAGAAGAACCAGAAAGATAATTAATATTCCAGTGGATAATATCTTCCCAATTAGTTGCATGGCACTGTAATCCAAGCTTCCTTTGTAGGAGAAACCATAAACGGCTTGTGTAATCACACTGAAAGAACAAATGCGAATGACTTTCCAAAGCAACTCCACGGAGGACACAATTAGTGGCTTGAATAACTCGCGTGGAGAAAAGTCTGTCTTGAGTTGACAATCTTTACTAGATTGCTAGTCATAAAATAAAGGAATGCCGAGGGATGTGGTTCTTAAACCAAACAATTGAATGCCAATCTAACTCATCATGATGCTCACGAATTAGCTCCCAAGCTGCCCAAACAGATAAGCCTTGATGTCGATTGGCTTTCCAAACAATACAATCAGAAGCAAAGGTGTCCGGTTGAGGCAATAATTGGGTAGTTTGCCAAAGATCCATAAGGTCGAAAGAGTTAATCCCTAGCCAATTCCATTTACCTTCAGCAATGATATCCGCCACTTTAGCTTCCTTGGAAAGACCATAATCATATATGACTCTAGCATTTAAGGAGTTGCATATAGGGCCATTAGATAACCAAGGGCCAAACCATACGGAAATGATTCTGCCATCTCCTACCTTATAAGTGATATGAGGTAAGATGAGGGACCTTAGTTGTAAGATTTTCCTCCAACAACAAGAACAATCCCATGGTACTTTAGCAATCCAAAATTGACTCCATCCTAATAGATTCTCTCAAGTCCAGGCTGCCCAAATAGATGATGTAGAAGGGTCACAAAGGAGTCATATGTATCTAGATATTACTGCACGATTCCAATCCTTGATTTTCTTAATACCTAAGCCTTCTACCTTCTTTGGTCTGGTGACTATATCCCAAGTAACCTTTGCCCCTTTAGGAGAAAGAGAAACACCCTTCCAAAGGAATGAACGGAGTTTAAATTTAATAGACTTGATTACCTTCACAAGTAATATAAACTGAAAGCACCAATAAGACTGGATGCTAAACAAGACTGACTGAATGAGCTGAAACCGGCCTGAGAATAAAAGGAATTTGTTTGTCCATGATTTCAATCTCTTAAGAATTCTATTCTCCAAGTTAGCACAGTCTGCGACTTTAAGTTTTGTAGAGTGTAAAGGAACACCTAAGTATTTAAGAGGTAAAGTCCCCCCATTGAAACCGCATAATAGAAGTAATCTGATCTCTGGTATCATCCTTAATACCGGCCACAAACATATCACTCTTGGCTAAATTAGGAATCAGTCAAGATAGTGCTGAAAAAGTATTCAAAGAATCTTTGAGCAATGCTACAGAATCAACATCTCCATAACAAAAGAGAATTAGGTGATCAACAAAACATAAATGAGTAAGTATAGTCCTTGAACACCTCTAGTGAAAATGCTCAGAAAGATTCACCTTTTTCTTTAAAATACGAGACAAAATCTCCATGCAAATCACAAAGAGATAAGAAGATGATGCATAGCTCTTTCCTTCCTTGGAAGTAGCCATTTATCTCTCTATTAATGCTGACAGAGAACATAGGTGTTGAAACACAAGCTTTGACCCATCTAATAAGTTTGGATGGAAAACCCAATAATTCCATAGCATTCCATAAGAACTCCCACCACACAGAGTCAAAGGCCTTCATGAGATCGACCTTGAAAGCGCATCTAGGTTGACCTTTGTTACGATAATACCCACATAGTAGTTCTTGAGCGATCAGAATATTATTAGATATTTGTCGACCCTTAACAAATGTTGCTTGGGATTCATCAATAAGAGAAGGAAGTATCTGTTTGATTCGGTCAGCTAAGATCTTGATGATGCACTTGTAAATGGAGTTGCAACAAGAGATTGGTCTCAAATCCCTAACCTTGGAAGGAGTTCGGATTTTAAGAACCAGAGCAATAATGGTAGCATTAGCCTTCCGTAATAAAATCCTGAGTCAAAAAACTCCTTCACAGCTTTAATGATGTCAGCCCCAATAATACTATCAGGACCTCGGGCTTTGTTTGCGTGCAAGCTAAAAAATGCTGAAATAATCTCCTCATCAGTCATTGGTGCTGCCAATATGCCACCCAAAGACTCATCTATGGAGTTACTAACGTATTGTTGAAGAGTAGACTTGCCTGGGTATGCTAAGCAATGCTCTGTCCCCAATAACTTCTGATAAAACCCAACAATCTCTGCTTTAACACCCTTCTCATCAAGGGGCATAGTGCCTTCTTTAGTTTGAATACAGAGGATCTTGTTAACGTTATTACTCTTTATAGCATCAAAGAAGAAAGAGGAGTTTTGATCACCTTCCTTGAGCCATTGGATTCGGCTTTTTTGTTTAATCGAATTCTCCTCCCTTTTTGAGGCATCAAGCAATTTAGATAAACATGTTGTTTCTTCTTTTAACAAATTCTCATTAGGACCAAGAGTAGCAATCTTCTCCTGCAAGGAATGTAGTTCTACTCGGATGGAGGCAATAGAAGCATTTTGGGTTGCTTTCTTCTCAGCACTAAAAGAGTTCAAGGCAAGTTTGACTTCCCTAAGTTTTCTATAGGGTTGGTACATCATATAGCCTTCAAACCTTTTGTTCCAAGAAGCTTGAACAAGTCGCAAGAAATCATCAAAATCAGCCCAATAGTTGAAGAATTTAAAAGATTTCTTACCCACATACCAAAGGACACCAATTTTAACAATCATAAGAGTATGATCAGATATTCCATAGGGCCGGAGTCAACATAAGAATAAGCAAACATAGAAATCCAAGCACTATTCACCATTGCTCTATCCAATTTGCACAAGTATCACTTTGCCCTTTTCTCCAAGTATACATGATGCCATGAAACTGCAAGTCATCCAATCCGGCAGCTAAGAAGGTGTCATTGCACTCCTCCATATGTGAATGCCATTCAAGGGAATCACCCTTTCTTTTATGAGGAAATGTAAAAGCATTAAAATCCTCTACTACTAACCATGGTCGACCATCAATCAAGGAGCTATAAGAAATCAGATCAGTCCACAAATTCCTTCGATCATTTACTAGGTTAGCCTCATAAACAAAGGAAACACATATTTGAACATTCTTCCCAAGAATTTCTAGAGAGCAATGTAAAGTTTGATTGGTTTCACTAAGTTTGTCTAGATAAAGTAAATGTGGATTCAATAACACCCATATGCGACCAGTAATATCAAAATTGTAGTTGCATATTATCTTCCATCCTTGCATTAAACCACCTAAATTACGATCTCTGCTAGGTTCTTTCACTTTAGTTTCAACTAGCCCAATGCATGCCAAATTATTTTCCTGGACTAGGGCTATAACTTCACGTTATTTGATAGAGGAATTTAGACCCCTTATATTCCAATAGCCAACTTTAAGCATGGGAAGAGTGATTGGACTTACCAGAATCCTCGGACAAAACTTTGTCATTTTTTTTCCGCTTGGTAACATTTTTAGCATCTTGTTGTCGCCTGGAGTCCAATTCATCTACCCTTTCAGTTTATCTCGTAGGGGGTTGGCACTTGGGGCTGAATTCAAGTCCATAACTTGGAATATAGGCCGAGATACAGAATTCATTGGAGTTGAGGCACTATCTTCATTGCCTAGATCCATCTCCAAGCATTGAAATGAATTATGAACCGCAACATTAATTTCTCCTTCTTCAAGAACTCGGGATTCTGCTGCCGGGACAATAGCTAAAGGCTCAACAATTGAAGTTGAATCCTCTAAAGGTGATATGTCTTCTGTACCCATTAAATTACTAGGTGAAATAACTTGGATTTGATCCTCCACCTCAGAAGTTGTGGCTTCACAAGCACTAAGGGAATGAACCGCAACAGAGGCTACTTTAATAGCCTTTTTCTTAGAAGTAACTTTGACCCATTCATCCACATTAGGCTGCTCCGATGCTTGGGGTGATCTTTGTTTCCATTCTACCGTCACAACTTTAGTAGTACAACTCTTTTCTGAATGACCAAAAGTTTTCCACTTTGCACAAGAATGAGGAACCCAACCATATTCAACTTCAATAGAAGTAATGGAACCATTGGTCATTTCAAGCTCTATCTTATCTGGGAATGAACTTGTAGCACTTACGTCAATACAAACTCGAGCAAAGTTGATTCGTTTAATTTCTTCTGTCATTTGATCTGCAAACAGTGGTTTGCTAACCACACTTGTAATAAAACTGAGACCCTCATCTGTCCAAGCTTCAAGTGATACATGATGGAAATTTACCCATATAGCTATAGTCTTGAAAGCCTCATTATTCAATGTTAGGCCTGGTTTTCATTCCCTCAATATGATAGGTCGTCCTGCAAAGTATCACAGGCCACCATTCAGCACCTTGTACAAATCAATCTCCTCTTTAAATCGGAAGAAATAGAAACCATTATCATTTGCTAAAACATTTAAGATATTATCTTTGCCCCAAACCGAAACGCATGCTGAGAAACCAAACTGGAACGCAGCTTCTTGTTAAGAAAATATCCTACTAGAGTGTTATTCCAATGCCCAGCACCTTTAGAAAACACCTCTAATGGAGGCTTTACGCAAGTAACACCATCAACAATACGTGGGGCATGATAATCCAATTTCATTTTTGTAGTAGATTTTCCTTTTACAGTCATGACCCACTTATAAGGGCTAACACTAGGAGCTATATTTTCTATTCCATACAATGGGGAGGGAACCACTGGGGCTTTATCTGCACTCGTAACATTTTCTGTCTCATCCACCCATGATAAACGCTTGGAGGGATGGTCACTAGATCGTTTCATGTTAGCGTCATCCTCTAGGGAAGTTTTTGTCGCATCACCAGATTGTAATGTCAATTTAAGAGTCTCGGCCGAGCCTTTTGCAGCAGAAGGTTCTTCTAAGTCAAGGAAGTCAACTTCATCATGTTGGCATTGAGTGTTAATCCTATCCGTAGCAGTAGAGGAAATCTGAGGATGTCCCAATCTTGTTGAGCAAGCAAGAGATGGAACCCTAGCCGTCTCCATCAACATGTCTGCATCCGGATCTTTTGAATCAAGCGTGATAGCTTTACCACCAACCAGCACCAAGGATGGAGAACATATACCAGGTCTAGTAGGGGAGCCATGCAAAGCCATAGGATGGTAAGTAGCATCTTCCACCTCATTCAAATCCTTAACCGTTCTATGGGAAACCCTAGCAGCTGTCACACATTGTAGGTTTTCCCAAACCCTAGCTGCCACCACTTCAGCCTTTGAAACCCCAGCTGTGCTATTCTTTTCGTCCCCTTGTGAAACCCTAGCCACCAAGCCTTGTGAACTCTCCCAAGCGGCATCTTCTTCCATAAGCTGTGGAGCAGTAACTTTGGAAACTTTAGCCGCTGTTTTAGAAGTGGAGAATCTACTTAGAGATCCATTAATGCACTCAAGTTGATTGGCAGTAGCAAGCGTTTCAACTCCATGCATGGAATAATCTAAGGAACCAGCTGCATCCTTAAAAACCCTAGCCGCCATATTAACCCGATCTTTGTTCTCAACAACAAAAGTTCGGGAGTTATCTTTATGCACCAAGAAAGTTGATCAAATAGTACCTTTAGCAGCTTGAGAACCATGAACGACAACATAAGAGTCCTCACCATTGGTGGAAGACCTAGCCGCCACATGAGAAACCTTGGAAACCCTAGCCGCCACAAGCCCTTCATTGAATTCGGTCCCAGTCTTCATGGATTCACGCTGGTCGTAAACAACTCCATTCTTGCTTGGAGAAACCTTAAAAGCTCCATTGCCGCCAGCCGAAGCAGCCCTAACACCATTCGAATGCATTGAAACCCTAGCCGCCGCACCTTGAATGAAAGGAATTTGTTTGTCCATGATTTCAATGTCTTAAGAATTTTATTCTCCAAGTCAGCACAGTCCACGGCCCTAAGTTTAGTAGAGAGCAAAGGAACATTTAAATATTTAAGAGGTAGAGTCCCCTCATCTAGACCCCATAATAAGCTAAAAACTTGCTTATTACACTAACCATGTTTAACAAAGATTAAATATCATTAAATACTCACTTTTTTATATTTGTTTGCTCAAGGCGTTATTACCAAAAATGGCCGGTTCAACCGGTTCGGCTTTATTGGTTCCCGGAAGATGCCTTTCAAAAATTTATGGAGTTACATAAAAGATTATTTTGGCAATATTATTGATTTTGTTTTTTTTTTCTTTTTTATTTTTGTATATTCATACAACTATGGAAATAGATACACAATAATATTATTTTTTTAGTATAGTTACAAAATATTAGATGTTATTTGGTATGCTTATTTTAACCTCATTTTTTTATTTTGCGTTTTAGAAACAAAGACAACAACTTAATCCATATCTGATCATTTGTGTTTTTAAAATCTATTTTAAAAAACAAAAAATAAATTTACATATTAAATACAAATTAACAAAAATACATTTTGAGTTTTTTTAACTTAAATTAAGGTAAATCTCAAAACATGAAAAACTGAAAGAGTAGGGATAATCTTAGGGCTACAATTATTAATGCTAGAACTCATTTAATATTTTTTTATAGCTATGGATAAAATTAACCTTATCTCTTATTCTAGATTTTCTCTTCGTCTTACTGCTCTCATCCTTATATATTCATCTCCATCTCTTTCTCTTTCTTTAATAAAGACTCATTTCTCTTTCTATTAAAAAGACTTATCTAACCTTATTTAATTTTTAAATTTAGAGTTCGTTTAATTATGCCTACTTAATTTACAAATTTTTTTTTTTTACTATTTATCCCATATTTTTTCCACAATTTTCATAACTAAAAACTAAGTAAAATTAAAATATTCAATTAATAACCTAACAAATAATAAAATATTTATTGTTAAACATTTTTGTGTTGCAAACTTAATTTTAGTTTTATACTCTTAAGACATTATAATATAAAAACAGTAAAATTACATTTAATGTTCTCAAAACATCGAGTATAAAAAATTTATTAGGCTCATTCTAAATATTATAACATTAAGCTTAAATTGTAAAAATATATAGTGACCTTGAACAGATCATAAAAATTAACTATCAATCATTTTTAATAATTTTTAGTATATCATTAAAAACTTATTTTTAAAATATTTCTTATTACAATTTTTGTAACAAGAAATATTTAAATATTAAAAATTAAACTCGTTTTTTAATTATTACACTACTAATATATTAAAAATTATTTTTGATAATCTATTTAAGCTCACATATATAGTTTATAGTTCAAGCTTAATTTTAAAATATTTAGAATGGGTCTAGTAAAATTTTCATACACAATGTCATGAAAATATTAAAAGGTAATTTTATTATTTTTATATTATAAAATCTTAATAATATTAAAATTAAAATTAAGTATACAATATAAAAATGTTAAGTAATAAATATTTTCTTATTTGTTAGGTTACTAATTAGATATTTTAATTTTGTTTAGTTTTTAATTATGTAAATTGTGAAAAAAAAGGGGGGGATAAATATCTTAAAAAAATTCTTTATAAATTAAGTGAACATAATTGAACAAATTTTAGATTTAGGAATTAGACATGTTCTAGATGAGTCTTTTTTAGAAAAAGAAAAAAGAGTCTTTATCAAAAAGAGAACAAAGATAGAGATAAATATATAAGGATGTAAATAATATTTCCAATTGGGTAACGATATTCATTAATGTGTTCTTTATATTGGTTGATAAAATTACTCCCAATCTTACATAACCTAGAGTCCCTCTCCAATTCTAATCTCTCTCATCATTATCTATTCATTAAAACTCATCTCTCTCCAAAACTCATTTCTCTATGTCCTCTTGAAATGAATAATAAATTTCTTATTTTAATATAAAAATTATTAATGTACTATTAAATTATAAAAATATTTTTTGTAATATTTTATCTAATATATTTAAAATTTCTTATCATTATGAACTTTAAAAAAGACTCATTTTCAATATTAATTTTTAAATCTAAAACCCTACTTAATTTATAAACTATTTTTTTACTATTTATCCCATTTACAATTTACATAATCAAAGTTAGCTAAATAAAATTGAATATTCAATTAATAACTTAAAAAATAAGAAAATATTTATTATTTAATGTTTGTATGTTGTATACTTAGTTTTAATTTATATTTTCAAAATTTTTGTAACATATAAATAGCAAATTTACATTTTAATGCTTTCATGACATTAAATTCAAAAAATTAACTAAGCCCATTCTAGATAATATAAAATTAAAATTAAACTATAATATATATAAATGAGTTTAAATAGGTCACCAAATTTACTGGTGTATATCCACTTCCATAAATATGTGGCCAGTTACTCTTTTAAAATTTTTTAATGTTATTTAATTTTTGAGATTTTTTCCTAAGTTACGTCCAAGAATAATCTCATTATATATACAAATGCCAAAGTTGAAAACTAATATAAATTTCGAGTTTAATTTTTAATATATTGAGAGTATAACAATTTTTTACACAAATAAATTTTGAAAAATAATATTTGTCTATAGTTATTATTTTTCATATTTTATTAAATTATAAAATATGTATGGAAAATATTATATTCTTTAAAAAGATTAAAACAAAGTAGAATGCAAACAACATAATAGTAATAATATTTTTAATAAATATGTTTTAATAATTTCTAATCTAAATTATTATAATCAAAATTAAAGATAAATTTAAATTTTTAGTAGTATAATTTTTTATACAGTTGCCTTAAAATTTTATTAATTTATTAAAAAAAGTTCATAATAATAAGAAATGTCTATATATATCAGATAAAATATTACAAATTATATTTTTATAATCTAATAGTATGTTATTAAATTTTTTTATTAAAATGAGAAATTTATTATTCAACTATAG
>QLOD02173124.1:0-35012 GCA_003260245.2 Sideroxylon spinosum
CCGCGCGGGCATAACGACGACCCCAAGTCTCCAAGTAGCCTTCCGCTATGCTGTTTACATCACCCAAACGTGTTATAGTTTTCCTGGGCCTAAGTCTTATTACAAGCATTACAGAAACATATTCTTCTAGGAAAACAAAGTTACATAGCAAAAGTTATGTCTGATTTAAAATTTAACGGCCGTGCGTGCACAACGATGGCCCTGGGTCTCTAAGTAGTCTGACGCTATACTATCTGTACCATCCAATCATGCGATGATTTTCCAGGGCCTTCGTCTCGTCATAACTTTTCCAGAAACTTATTATAATAAAAAATCAGAGTTATATAGCAAAAGTTATGCCTGATTTTTTATTTACTGACCGCGCGGGCATAACGACGACCCCAGGTCTCCAAGTAGCCTTCCGCTACGCTGTTTACATCACCCAAACGTGTTATATTTTTCTAGTGCCTTCATCTTATCATAAGCTTTGTAGAAACCTATTATAAAAAGAAAACAGAGTTACGTGGCAAAAGTTATGGCCGATTTAAAATTTTTACGGCCGCGCGGGCTTTAACAATGACCCCAGGTCTCCAAGCAGTGTTCTGCTATACTGTTTAGATCGCCTAATGATGTAATAACTTTCCAGGGCCTTCATCTTATTACAAGCTTTCTAGAAACATATTATAATAAGAAAACGGATTTACGTGGCAAAAGTTATGATCGGTTTTAAATTTAACGACCGCGCGGGCGTAACGAGGACCCCAGGTCTCCAAGTAGTCCTACGCTATGCTATTTGTATCATTCAATAATGTAAAAATTTTTGTGGGCCTTCGTCTCATCGCAAGCTTTTCGAAAACATATTATAAGAAGAAGACAGAGTTATGTAGCAAAAGTTGTGCCCGATTTTAGATTTATCGACCGCACGGGCATAATGACATCCCCTAGGTCTCCTAGTAGCCTTCCGCTATGCTATCTACACCACTAAATGATGTAATAATTTTCCAGTGCCTTCGTTTTATCACAAGCTTTGCAGAAACATAGTATTATAAGAAAACGGAGTTACGTAGTAAAAGTTATGGCCGATTTAAGATGTTAACAGCAACGCGGGCCTAACTACTACCCCAGGTCTCCAAGTTTTCCTCCGCTAGGCGGTTTTCATCTCCCAATGATGTAATAATTTTCTAGGGCATTTGTCTTATAACAAGCTTTCTAGAAACGTATTATAATAAGAAAACGTAGTTTCATACCAAAAATTATGGCCAATTTAAATTTTACCAGAAGCTTTGCAGAAACAAATTATTGTAGGAAAACGGAGTTACATAGTAAAAGTTAAAGGCCGATTTAAGATGTTAACGGCAGCACTGGCCTAACTAGGACCCCAGGTCTCCAAGTTTTCTTCCGCTTAGCTGTTTACATCATCCAACGATGTAATAATTTTCCAGGGCCTTTGTCTTATTACAAGCTTTCTAGAAACATACTATAATAAGAAAACGGAGTTACATGGCAAAAGTTATGGCCAATTTAAAATTTTAACGATCGCATGGGGATAACGGCGACCCCAGGTCTCCAAGTAGTCTTCCGCTATGCTATTTACATCACCCGATGACGTAATAATTCGCCAAGGTCTATGTCTTACTACAAGCTTTGCAGAAACATATTATCGCAAGGTAACGGGGTTACGTAGCGATTGTTATGTCCGATCTAAAATTTAACAATTGCATGGGTAAAACGACGATCATGGTCTCCAAATTGTCTTACGCTATGCTATCTGTATCATCCAAGCTTTCCAGGGCCTTAGTCTTATCACAAGCTTTCCAAAAACATGTCATAATAACAAAATGGAATTGTGTAGAAAAGGTTATGCTCGATCTTTGATTCACCGACCCCGTGGGCATAACGACGACCCCAGGTCTCCAAGTAGCCTTCCACTATGCTATCTACATCTCTTGATGATGTAATAATTTTCCACTGCCTTCGTCTTACCAAAAGCTTTGCAGAAACAAATTATTGTAAGAAAACGGAGTTACATAGTAAAAGTTAAGGCCGATTTAAGATGTTAACGGCAGCACTGGCCTAACTACGACCCCAAGTCTCCAAGTTTTCTTCTGCTTAGCTGTTTACATCATCCAACGATGTAATAATTTTCCAGAGCCTTTGTCTTATTACAAGCTTTCTAGAAACATACTATAATAAGAAAACGGAGTTACATGGCAAAAGTAATGGCCAATTTAAAATTTTAACGATTGCGTGGGGATAACGGTGACCCCAGGTCTCCAAGTAGTCTTCCGCTATGCTGTTTTCATCTTCCAATGATGTAATAATTTTCCAAGGCCTTTATCTTATTACAAGCTTTCTAGAAACATGCTATAATAAGAAAACGGAGTTACATGGCAAAAGTTATGGCCAATTTAAAATTCTAACGATCGCGTGGGGATAACGGCGACCCCAGGTCTCCAAGTTATCTTCCGCTATGCTGTTTACATCACCCGATGATATAATAATTTGCCAAGGTCTTCGTTTTACTACAAGCTTTGCAGAAACATATTATCGCAAGGTAACGGGGTTACGTAGCGAATGTTATGTCCGATCGAAAATTTAACAACCGCGTGGGTAAAACGACGATCATGGTCTCCAAATTGTCTTACGGTATGCTATCTGTATCATCCAAGCTTTCCAGGGCCTCCGTCTTATCACAAGCTTTCCAGAAACATGTCATAATAACAAAATGGAATTGTGTAGAAAAGGTTATTCTCGATTTTTGATTTACCGACCGTGCGGGCATAACGACGCTTCTGGGTCTCGAGTAGTCTAATGCTATGCTATCTGTATCAGTCAATGATTTGATAATTTTCAAGGGCCTTCGTCTCAGCGCAAGCTTTCTGGAAACAAGTTATAAAAAGCAAAACGGAGTTACGTAGCAAAAGTTATGACCAATTTGAGATTTAACGACCGTGCGGGCATAACCACGACTAGAAGTCTCCAAGCAGTTTTTCGATATGCTGTCTACAACACAATATGATTTAACAATATCCCATGTCTTTCGTCTCATTATAAGCTTCCCAGAAATATATTATCATAAGAAAACATAGTTATGTAGCAAAAGTTATGACTGATTTAAAATTTTAGCGACTGCGCGGGGAAAACGACGACCCCAGGTCTCTAAGTAGTTTCCCCTACATTGTTTACACCACCCAATGTTGTAATAATTTTATAGGGCCTTTGTTTTATTACAGGCATTCCAGAAACATATTCTTATAGGAAAACAGAGTTACGTAGCAAAAGTTATGTATGATTTAAAATTTAACGACTGTGCATGCACAACGACGCCCTTGGGTCTCCAAGTAGTCTGATGCTATGCTATCTGTATCATCCAATAGTGTGATGCATTTCCAGGGCCTTCGTCTCATCGTAACCTTTCCAGAAACTTATAGTAACAAAAAAACAGAGTGTTGTAGCAAAAGTTATGCCCGATTTTAGATTTACTGACCGTGCGAGCATAACGACGACCCCAACTCTCCAAGTAGCCTTCCGCTATGCCGTTTACATCACCCAAACGTGTAATAATTTTCCTGGGCCCAAGTCTCATTATAAGCATTACAGAAACATATTCTTATAGGAAAACAGAGTTACGTAACAAAAGTTATGTTTGATTTAAAATTTAACGACCGTGCGTGCACAACGACTCCTCTGGGTCTCCAAGTAGTCTGACACTATGCTATCTATACCATCCAATCATGCGATGATTTTCCAGGGCCTTCATCTCATCGTAACCTTTCTAGAAACTTGTCCTAGTAAAAAAAACGGAGTTGTGTAGCAAAAGTTATGCTTGATTTTTGATTTACTGACCGCGCGGGCATAACGACGACCCCAGGTCTCCAAGTAGCCTTCCGCTATGCTGTTTACATCACCCAAACGTGTTATATTTTTCTAGTTCCTTCATCTTATCACAAGCTTCGTAGAAACCTATTATAAAAAGAAAACAGAGTTACGTGGCAAAAATTGTGGCCGATTTAAAATTTCAACGGCCGCGCGGGCCCTAAGAACCACCCCAGGTCTCCAAGCCGTGTTCTGCTATACTGTTTAGATTGTCCAATGACTTAATAACTTTCCAAGGCCTTCATCTTATTACAAGCTTTCCAGAAACATATTATTGTAAGAAAATGAACTTACGTAGCAAAAGTTATGACCGGTCTTAAATTTAACGATCGCGCGGGCGTAACGAGGACCCCAGGCCTCAAAGTAGTCTTCCCCTATGCTGTTTTCATCACCCGAGGGCGTAATAATTTGCCAGGGTCTTCGTCTTCCTACAAGCTTTGCAGAAACATATTATCGCAAGGTAACAGAGTTACGTCGCGAAAGTTATGTCCGATCTAAAATTTAATAACCGCGTGGGTAAAATGACGATCCTGGGTCTCCAAGTTGTCTTACGCTATGCTATCTGTATCATCCAAGACTTCCAAGGCCTTCGTCTTATCACAAGCTTTCTAGAAAAATATCATAATAACAAAACGGAATTGTGTAGAAAAGGTACGCTCGATTTTTTATTTACCGACCACGCGGGCATAACGACGACCCTTGGTCTCCAAGTAGCCTTCCGCTATGCTATCTACATCTCCCGAAGATGTAATAATTTTTCACTGCCTCTGTCTTGTCAAAAGCTTTGTAGGAACATATTATTATAAGAAAACGGAGTTACGTAGTAAAAGTTAAGGCCGATTTAAGATGTTAACGGCCGCACTGGCCTAACTACGACCCAAGGTCTCCAAGTTTTGTTCCGCTCAGCTGTTTACATCTCCCAACGACGTAATAATTTTCCAGGGCTTTTGTCTTTTTACGAGCTTTCTAGAAACATACTATAATAAGAAAACGGAGTTGCATGACAAAAGTTATGGCCAATTTAAAATTTTAATGATCGCGTGGGGATAACGGCGACCCCAGGCCTCCAAGTAGTCTTCTGCTATGCTGTTTACATCACCGATGACGTAATAATTTTTAAGGGTCTTTGTCTTACTACAACCATTGCAGAAATATAACATCGGAAGGTAACGGAGTTACGCAGCAAAAGTTATGTCCGATCTAAAATTTAACAATCGCGCGGGCAAAACGACGATCCTGGTCTCCAAGTTGTCTTACGCTATGCTATCTGTATCATCCAATCTTTCCAGGGCCTCCGTCTTATCACAAGCTTTCCAGAAACATGACATAATAACAAAATAGAATTGTGTAGAGAAGGTTATGCTCGATTTTTTATTCACCGACCCCGCGGGCATAACGACGACCCCAGGTCTCCAAGTAGCCTTCCGCTATGCTGTTTACATCACCCAAACGTGTTATATTTTTCCAGTGCCTTCATCTTATCATAAGCTTTGTGGAAACCTATTATAAAAAGAAAACAGAGTTACATGGTAAAAGTTATGGCCGATTTAAAATTTTAGCGGTCGCGCGGGCCCTAAAAATGACCCCAGGTTTCCAAGCAGTGTTCTGCTATACTGTTTAGATCGCCCAATGATGTAATAAATTTCCAGGGCCTTCATCTGATTACAAGCTTTCCAGAAACATATTATAATAAGAAAATGGATTTACGTAGCAAAAATTACGACCGGTTTTGAATTTAACAGTCGAGCGGGCGTAACGAGGACCCCAGGTCTCCAAATAGTCTTAAGCTGTGCTTTTTGTATCATTCAATAATGTAAAAATTTTTGTGGTCCTTCGTCTCATTGCAAGCTTTTTGGAAACATATTATAAGAAGATGATAGAGTTATGTAGCAAACATTGTGCCCGATTTTAGATTGAACGACCGCGCGGGCAACCGAGAACCCCTAGGTCTCCTAGTAGCCTTCCGCTATGCTATCTACAGCACCAAATGATGTAATTATTTTCCAGTACCTTCATTTTATCGCAAGCTTTGCAGAAACATACTATGATAAGAAACTGGAGTTACGTAGTAAAAGTTATGGCCGATTTAAGATGTTAACGGCAACGCGGGCCTAACTACGACCCCAGGTCTCCAAGTTTTGCTCCGCTAGGCTATTTTCATCTCCTAATGATGTAATAATTTTCTACGGCCTTTGTCTTATAACAAGCTTTCTGGAAATATATTATAATAAGAAAACGTAGTTTCATAGCAAAAGTTATGACCAATTTAAATTTTAACAACCGTGCAGGTATAACGGCGACCCCAGGTCTCCAAGTAGTCTTCCACTATGCTGTTTACATCACCTGATGACGTAATAATTTGCCAGGGTCTTCGTCCTACTACAAGCTTTGCAGAAACATATTATCGTAAGATAACGAAGTTACGTAGCGAAAGTTATGTCGATCTAAAATTTAAAAACCGCGCGGGCAAAACGTTGATCCTGGGTCTCCAAGTTGTCTTACGCTATGCTATCTACATCTCCCGATGATGTAATAATTTTCCACTGCCTTCGTCTTACCAAAAGCTTTGTAAAAACATATTATTGTAAGAAAACGGAGTTACATAGCAAAAGTTATGGCCAATTTAAAATTTTAACGACCGCGTGGGCATAATGGCGACCCCACGTCTCCAAGTAGCCTTCCGCTATGCTGTTTACATCACCTGATGATGTAATAATTTTCAAGGGTCTTCATCTTATACAAGCTTTGCAGAAATATAATATCGTACGGTAACGGAGTTACGTAACAAAAGTTCTTTCCGATTTAAAATTTAACGACCGCACACGCATAACGACGCTTCTGGGTCTCTGAGTAGTCTAATGCTATGCTATCTGTATCATTCAATGATTTGATAATTTTTGAGAGCCTTCATCTCAGCGCAAGCTTTCCGGAAACATGTTATAATAAGAAACGGAGTTATGTAGCAAAAGTTATGGCCGATTTGAGATTTAACGACCTTGTGGGCGTAACCACGACCCTAAGTCTCCAAGCAGTTTTTTGATATGCTATCGACAACACAACTTGATTTAACATTATCCCGCGTCCTTTGTCTCATTATAAGCTTTCCAGAAACATATTATTATAAGAAAACAGAGTTACGTAACAAAAGTTATGGCCGATTTAAATTTTAGCGACTGCGCGGGCATAACGATGACCCCAGGTCCCCAAGTAGTTTCCCCTATACTGTTTACACCACCTAATGTTGTAATAATTTTATAGGGCCTTTGTTTTATTACAAGCATTCCAGAAACATATTCTTATAGGAAAACAGAGTTACGTAGCAAAAGTTATGTATGATTTAAAATTTAATGACCGTGCATGCACAACGACACCCTTGGGTCTCCAAGTAGTTTGATGCTATGCTATCTGTATCATCCGATGGTGTGATGCATTTCCAGGGCCTTCGTCTCATCGTAACCTTTCCAGAAACTTATCATAACAAAAAAACGGAGTGGTGTAGCAAAAGTTATGCCCGATTTTAGATTTACTGACCGCGCAGGCATAAACGACGACCCCAAGTCTCCAAGTAGCCTTCCACTATGCTGTTTACATCACCCAAACATGTTATAATTTTCCTCGGCCTAAGTCATATTACAAGCATTACAGAAACATATTCTTATAGGAAAACAGAGTTACGTAGCAAAAGTTATGTCTGATTTAAAATTTAACGACCGTGCGTGCACAACGATGCCCTGGGGTCTTCAAGTAGTCTAACGCTATGCTATCTGTACCATCCAATCATGCGATGATTTTCCAGGCCTTCGTCTCATCGTAACCTTTCCAGAAACTTATCATAATAAAAAAATGGAGTTGTGTAGCAAAAGTTATGCCTGATTTTTGATTTTCTGACCGAACGGGCATAACGGCGACCCCAGGTCCCCAAGTGGTCTTCCGCTATGCAGTTTACATCACCCAAACTTCTTATATTTTTCTAGTGCCTTCCTCTTATCACAAGCTTTGTAGAAACATATTACAAAAATAAAACCGAGTTACGTGGTAAAATTTAAGGCCAATTTAAATGTTTAACGGCCGCGCAAGCCTTAACAACGACCCCAGGTCTCCAAGCAGTGTTCTGCTACACTGTTAGATCGCCCAATGATGTAATAACTTTCCAGGGCCATCATCTTATTACAAGCTTTCCAGAAACATACTATAATAAGAAAACGAATTTAGGCAGCAAAAGTTATGACCGGTCTTCGATTTAACGACCGCGCGGGCGTAACGAGGACCCCAGGCCCCCAACTAGTCTTCCCCTTTGCTGTTTACATCACCCGATGGCGTAATAATCAGCCAGGGTCTTCGTCTTGCTACAAGCTTTGCAGAAACATGTTATCGCAAGGTAACGGAGTTACATAGCGAAAGTTATGTCTGATCTAAAATTTAACAACCCCGCGGGAAAAACGACAATCCTGGGTCTCCATGTTGTCTTACGCTATGCTATCTGTATCATCCAAGATTTCCAGGGCCTTCGTCTTATCACAAGCTTTCCAGAAACATGTCATAATAACAAAACGGAATCGTGTAGAAAAGGTTATGCTCGATTTTTGATTTACCAACCGCACGAGCATAACGACGACCCCAGGTCTCCAAGTAGCCTTCCGCTATGCTATCTACATCTCCCGAAGATGTAATAATTTTCCACTGCCTCCGTCTTGTCAAAAAGCTTTGCAGAAACATATTATTATAAGAAAACAGAGTTACGCAGTAAAACTTAAGGCCGATTTAAGATGTTAACGGCCGCACTGGCCTAACTACGACCCTAGGTCTCCAAGTTTTCTTCCGCTCAGCCGTTTTCATCTTCCAACGATGTAATAATTTTCGAGGGCCTTTGTCTTACTACAAGCTTTCTAGAAACATACTATAATAAGAAAATGGAGTTACATGGCAAAAGTTATGGCCAATTTAAAATTTTAACAATCGCGTGGGGATAACGGTGACCCCAGGTCTCTAAGTAGTCTTCCGCTATGCTGTTTACATCACCCGATGACGTAATAATTTTCAAGGGTCTTCGTATTACTACAAGCGTTGCAGAAATATAACATCACAAGGAAACAGAGTTACGTAGCAAAAGTTATGTCCGATCGAAAATTTAACAACCACACGGGCAAAACGGCGATCCTGGTCTTCGAGTTGTCTTACGCTATGCTATCTGTATCATCCAATCTTTCCAGGGCCTCTGTCTTATTACAAGCTTTTCGGAAACATGTCACAATAACAAAACGGAGTTGTGTAGAGAAGGTTATGCTCGATTTTTGATTCACTGACCCCGCGGGCATAACAATGACCCCAGGTCTCTAAGTAGCCATCCGCTATGCTATCTACATCTCCCGATGATGTAATAATTTTCCACTGCCTTCGTCTTATCAAAAGCTTTGCAGAAACATATTATTATTAGAAAATGGAGTTACGTACTAAAAGTTAAAGCCGATTTAAGATGTTAACGGCCGCGCTGGCCTAACTAAGACCCTAGGCCTCCAAGTTTTCTTCTGCTCGGCTGTTCACATCTCCCAACGATGTAATAATTTTTTAGGGCCTTTGTCTTATTACAAGCTTTCTAGAAACATACTATAATAAGAAAACGGAGTTACGTGGCAAAAGTTATGGCTAATTTAAAATTTTAACGATCGCGTGGGGATAACGGCGACCCCAGGTCTCCAAGTAGTTTTCCGCTATACTGTTTACATCACACGATGACGTAATAATTTGCCAAGGTCTTCGTCTTACTACAAGCTTTGCAGAAACATATTATCACAAGGTAACAGAGTTACGTAGCGAAAGTTATATCCGATCTAAAATTTAACAACCGCATGGGCAAAACGACGATCATGGTCTCCAAGTTATCTTACGTTATGCTATTTGTATCATCCAAGTTATCCAGGGCCTTTGTCTTATCACAAGCTTTCCAGAAACATGTCATTATAACAAAATGGAATTATGTAGAAAAGGTTATGCTCGATTTTTGAATTACCGACCGCGCGGGCATAATGACGCTTCTGGATCTTGAGTAGTCTAATGCTATGCTATCTGTATTAGTCAATGATTTGATAATTTTTAAGGGCCTTCGTCTCAGCACAAGCTTTCCGGAAACTTGTTATAATAAGAAAACGGAGTTACGTGACAAAAGTTATGACCGATTTGAGATTTAACGATCGTGCAAGCATAACCACGACCCGAAGTCTCCAAGCAGTTTTCTGATATGCTATCTACAGCACAACATGATTTAACAATATCCCATGTCCTTCGTCTCATTATAAGCTTTCCAGAAACATATTATTATAAGAAAACGGAGTTATGTAGCAAAAGTTATGGCTGATTTAAAATTCTAGTGACTGCGCGGGCATAACGACGACCCCAAGTCTCCAAGTAGTTTCCCCTATGCTGTTTACACCACCCAATGTTGTAATAATTTTATAGGGCCTTTGATTTATTACAAACATTCCAGAAACATATTCTTATAGGAAAACAGAGTTACGTAGCAAAAGTTATGTATGATTTAAAATTTAACGACCGTGCGTGCGCAACGACACCCCTGGGTCTCCAAGTAGTCTGATGCTATGCTATCTTTACCATCCAATCATGCGATGATTTTCCAAGGCCTTCGTCTCATCATAACCTTTCCAAAAAGTTATCATAATAAAAAAAATGGAGTTGTGTAGCAAACGTTATGCCTGATTTTTGATTTACTAACCGCGTGGGCATAACGACGACCCCAGGTCTCCAAGTAGACTTCTGCTATGTTGTGTACATCACCCAAACGTGTTATATTTTACCAGTGCCTTCATCTTATCACAAGCTTTGTGGAAACCTATTATAAAAAGAAAACAGAGTTACGTGGTAAAAGTTATGACCGATTTAAAATTTTGACGGCCGCGCGGGCCCTAACAATGACTCCAGGTTTCCAAGCTGTGTTCTGCTATACTGTTTAGATCACCCAATGATGTAATAACTTTCCAGGGCCTTCATCTTATTACAAGATTTCCAGAAACATATTATAATAAGAAAACGGATTTACGTAGCAAAAGTTACTACCGGTTTTAAATTTAATAACCGCGCGTGCGTAACAAGGACCCCAGGTCTCCAAGTAGTCTTACGTTATGCTATTTGTATCATTCAATAATGTTAAAATTTTTGTGGTCCTTCGTCTCATCGCAAGCTTTTTGGAAACATATTATAAGAAGAAGATAGAGTTATGTAACAAAAGTTGTGCCCGATTTTAGATTTAACGACCGTGCGGGCATAACGATAACCCCGGGTCTCCTAATAGCCTTCCACTATGCTATCTACACCACTAAATGATGTAATAATTTTCCAGTGCCTTCGTTTTATCACAAACATTGTAGAAACATACTATGATAAGAAAATGGAGTTACGTAGTGAAAGTTATGGCCGATTTAAGATGTTAACAGCAACGCGGGCCAAACTACAACCCCAGGTCTCCAAGTTTTCCTCCACTAGGCCGTTTTCATCTCCTGATGATGTAATAATTTTCTAGGGCCTTTGTCTTATAACAAGCTTTCTAGAAACATATTATAATAAGAAAAAGTAGTTTCATAGCAAAAAGTTATGGCCAATTTAAATTTTAACGACCGTGCAGGCATAACAGCGACCCCAGGTCTCCAAGTAGTCTTCCGCTATTCTGTTTACATCACCCGATGATGTAATAATTTGCCAGGGTCTTCGTCGTACTACATGCTTTGCAGAAATATAATATCGTAAGGTAACGGAGTTGCGTAGCAAAAGTTATTTTGGATTTAAAATTTAACGACCGCACACGCATAACGACGCTTCTGGGTCTCCGAGTCGTCTAATGCTACGCTATCTGTATCATTCAATGATTTGATAATTTTCGAGAACCTCCGTCTCAGCGCAAGCTTTCCGAAAACATGTTATAATAAGAAAACGGAGCTACGTAGCAAAAGTTATGGCCGATTTGAGATTTAACGACCGTGCGGGCATAACCACGATCCTAAGTCTCCAAGCAGTTTTCCGATATGCTATCTACAGCACAACATGATTTAACAATATCCTATGTCCTTTGTCTCATTATAAGCTTTCCAGAATCATATTATTATAAGAAAACAGAGTTACGTAGCAAAAGTTATGGCCGATTTAAAATTTTAGCAACTGCGCGGGCATAACGACGACCCCAGGCCTCCAAGTAGTTTCCCTTATGCTGTTTACAGCACCCAATGTTGTAATAATTTTATGGGGCCTTTGTTTTATTACAGGCATTTTGGAAACATATTCTTATAGGAAAATAGAGTTACGTACCAAAAGTTATGTATGATTTAAAATTTAACGACTGTGCATGCACAACGACGCCCTTGGGTCTCCAAGTAGTCTGATGTTATGCTATCTATATCATCTAATGGTGTGATGCATTTCCGGGGCCTTCGTCTCATCGTAGCCTTTCCAGAAACTTATCATAACGAAAAAATGGAGTTGTGTAGCAAAAGTTATGCTCGATTTTAGATTTACTGACCGCGCGGGCATAACGACGATCCTAGGTCTCCAAGTAGCCTTCTGCTATGCTGTTTACATCACCCAAACATGTTATAATTTTCCCAAGCCTAAGTCTTATTACAAGCATTACAGAAACATATTCTTATAGGAAAACAGAGTTACGTAGCAAAACTTATGTCTGATTTAAAATCTAATGACCGTGCGTGCACAACGACGCCTCTGGGTTTCCAAGTAGTCTGACGCTATGCTATCTGTACCATCCAATCATACGATGATTTTCCATGGCCTTCGTCTCATCGTAGGCTTTCCAGAAGCTTATCATAATAAAAAAAACGGAGTTGTGTAGCAAAAGTTATGCCTGATTTTGGATTTACTGACGGCGCGGGCAAAACTACAACCCCAGGTCTCCAAGTAGCCTTCCGCAATGCTGTCTACATCACTCAAACGTGTTATATTTTTCCAGTGCCTTCATCTTATCACAAGCTTTGTAGAAACATTTTATAAAAAGAAAACGGAGTTACGTGGCAAAAGTTATGGCCGATTTAAATTTTCAACGACCGCGCGGGCCCTAACAATGACCCCAACTCTCCAAGCAGTGTTCTGCTATACTGTTTTGATCGCCCAATGATGTAATAACTTTCCTGGGCCTTCATCTTATTACAAACTTTCCAGAAACGTATTATAATAATAAAACGAATTTACGTAGCAAAAGTTACGACCGGTTTTAAATTTAACGACCGTGCGGGCGTAACGAGAACCGCAGGTCTCCAAGTAGTCTTACGCTAGGCTATTTGAATCATTCAATAATGTTAAAATTTTTGTGGGCCTTCGTCTCATCGCACCATTTTCGGAAACATATTATAAGAAAAAGACAGAGTTATGTAGCAAAAGTTGTACCTGATTTTAGATTTAACGACCGTGCGGGCATAACGACAACCCTTAAGTCTCTTAGTAGCCTTCCGCTACGCTATCTACACCACTAAGTGATGTAATAATTTTTTAGTGCCTTCGTTTTATCACAACCTTTGCAGAAACATACTCTGATAAAAAAACAGAGTTACGTAGTAAACGTTATGGCCGATTTAAGATGTTAACAACAACGCGGGCCTAACTACGACCCTAGGTCTCCAAGTTTTCCTCCGCTAGGCTGTTTTCATCTCCCAATGTTGTAACAATTTTCTAGGGCCTTTGTCTTATTGCAAGCTCCCTAGAAACATATTACAATAAGAAAACGTAGTTTCATAACAAAAGTTATGGCCAATTTAAAATTTTATCGATCGTGTAGGCATAACGGCGACCCCCAGTCTCCAAGTAGTCTTCCGCTATGCTGTTTACATCACCCGATGACGTAATAATTTGCCAGGGTCTTTGTCCTACTACAAGCATTGCAGAAACATATTATTGTAAGATAACGGAGTTACGTAGCTAAAGTTATATCCGATCTAAAATTTAACAGCCGCGCGGGCAAAACGTTTATCCTGGGTCTCCAAGTTGTCTAACGCTATGCTATCTGTATCATCCAAGCCTTCCAGGGCTTCCGTATTATCACAAGCTTTCCAGAAACATGTCGTAATAACAAAAGGGAATTGTGTAGAAAAGGTTGTGCTCGATTTTTGATTTACCGAACGCGCAGGCATAACAACGACCCCAGGTGTCCAAGTAGCCTTCCGCTATGCTATCTTCATCTCCCGATGATGTAATAATTTTCCAGTGCCTTCGTCTTATCAAAAGCTTTGCAGAAACATATTATTGTAAGAAAACGGAGTTACGTAGTAAAAGTTAAGGCCGATTTAAGATGTTAACGGCTGCACTGGCCTAACTACGACCCCAGGTCTCCAAGTTTTCTTCCGCGCAGTTGTTTACATCTCCCAACGATCTAATAATTTTCCAAGGCCTTTGTCTTATTACAAGCTTTCTAGAAACACACTATAATAAGAAAATGGAGTTACGTGGAAAAAGTTATGGCCAATTTAAAATTTTAACGACCGCGGGGGGATAACGGCGACCCTAGGTCTCCAAGTAGTCTTCCGCTATGCTATTTACATCACCCGATGACGTAATAATTTTCAAGGGTCTTCGTCTTACTACAAGCGTTACGGAAATATAATATCATAAGGTAATGGAGTTACGTAGCAAAAGTTTTGTCCGATCTAAAATTTAACAACCGCACGGGCAAAACGACGATCCTGGTCTCCAAGTTATCTTAGGTTATGCTATCTGTATCATCCAAGCTTTCCAAGGCCTCCGTCTTATCACAAGCTTTTCAAAAACATGTCATAATAACAAAACGGAATTGTGTACAAAAGTTTATGCTCGATTTTTGATTTACTGACCGTGCGGGCATAATGATGACCCCAGGTCTCCAAGTAGCCTTGCACTATGCTATCTACATCTCCCGATGATGTATTAATTTTCCACTGCTTTCGTCTTATCAAAAGCTTTGCAGAAACATATTATTATAAGAAAACAGAGTTACATGCTAAAAGTTAAAGCCGATTTAAGATGTTAACGGCCGCACTGGCCTAACTACAACCCCAGGTCTCCAAGTTTTCTTTCACGCAGTTGTTTACATCTCCCAACGATCTAATAATTTTCCAGGGCCTTTGTCTTATTACAAGCTTTCTAGAAACATACTATAATAAGAAAATGGAGTTACTTGGCAAAAGTTATGGCCAATTTAAAATTTTAAAAACCGCGTAGGCATAACGGCGACCCCCGGTCTCCGAGTAGTCTTTCGCTATGCTGTTTACATCACCCGATGACGTAATAATTTGCCAGGGTCTTCGTCCTACTACAAGCATTGAAGAAACATATTATCATAAGATAACGCAGTTACGTAGCGAAAGTTATGTCCCATCTAAAATTTAACAGCCGCGCGGTTAAAACATTTATCCTGGGTCTCCAAGTTATCTTACTCTATGCTATCTGTATCATCCAAGCTTTCCAGGGCCTCCGTCTTATCACAAGATTTCCAGAAACATGTCATAATAACAAGATGGATTTGTGTAGAAAGGGTTATGCTTGATTTTTGATTTACCGACCGCGCGGGCATAACGACTACCCCAGGTCTCCAATTAGCGTTCCGCTATGCTATCTACATCTCCCGATGATGTAATAATTTTCCACTACCTTCGTCTTACCAAAAGCTTCACAAAAACATATTATTTTAAGAAAACGGAGTTACATAGTAAAAGTTAAGGCCGATTTAAGATGTTAACGGCGCACTGGCCTAACTACGACCCCAGGTCTCCAAGTTTTCTTCCACTCGGCTGTTTACATCTCTTAACGATGCAATAATTTTTCAGGGCCTTTTTCTCATTTCAAGCTTTTTAGAAACATATTATGATAAGAAAATGGAGTTACATAGCAAAAGTTATGGCCAATTTAAAATTTTAACAACCGCGCGGGTATCATGGCGACCCCAGGTCTCCAAGTAGTCTTCCGCTATGCTGTTTACATCACCCGATGACGTAATAATTTTCAAGGGTCTTCATCTTACTATAACCTTTACAGAAATATAATATCGTAAGGTAACGGAGTTACGTAGTAAAAGTTATTTCTGATTTAAAATTTAATGACCGCACACGCATAACAACGCTTCTGGGTCTCCGAGTTGTCTAATGCTATACTATCTGTATCATTCAATGACTTGATAATTTTGAAGAGCCTTCGTCTCAGCGCAAGCTTTCCGGAAACATGTTATAATAAGAAAACGGAGTTACATTGCAAAAGTTATGGCCGATTTGAGATTTAACAACCGTGAGGGCATAACCACGACCCTAAGTCTCCAAGCAGTTATTGATACGCTATCGACAGCACAACATGATTTAACAATATCCCACGTCCTTCGTCTCATTATAAGCTTTCTAGAAACATATTATTATAAGAAAACAGAGTTACATAGCAAAAGTGATGGCCGATTTGAAATTTTAGTGACTGCGTGGGCATAACGACGTCCCAGGTCTCTAAGTAGTTTCCCCTATGCTATTTACACCACCCAATGTTGTAATAATTTTATAGGGCCTTTGTTTTATTACAAGCATTCTAGAAACATATTCTTATAGGAAAATAGAGTTATGTAGCAAAAGTTATGTATGATTTAAAATTTAACGACCGTGCATGCACAACGATGCCCTTGGGTCTCCTAGTAGTTTGATGCTATACTATCTGTATCATCCAATGGTGTGATGCATTTCCAGGGCCTTCGTCTCATCGTAACCTTTCCAGAAACTTATCATAACAAAAAAATAGAGTGGTGTAGCAAAAGTTATGCCCGATTTTAGATTCACTGACCGCGCGGGCATAACGACAACCCTAGGTCTCCAAGTAGCCTTCCGCTATGCTGTTTACATCACCCAAACGTGTTGTAATTTTCCTGGGCCAAAGTCTTATGGCAAGCATTACAGAAACATATTCTTATAGAAAAACAGAGTTACGTAGCAATAGTTATGTCTGATCTAAAATTTAACGATTGTGCGTGCACAACGACGCCCCTGGGTCTCCATGTAGTCCGACGCTATGCTATCTGTACCATCCAATCATGTGATGATTTTCTAGGGCCTTCGACTCATCGCAACTTTTCCAGAAATTTATTATAATAAAAAAACGGAGTTATGTAGCAAACGTTATGCCTGATTTGTGATTTACTGACTGTGCGGGCATAACGACGACCCCAGGTCTCCAAGTAGCCTTTCACTATGCTGTTTACATCATCCAAACGTGTTATATTTTTCCAGTGCCTTCATCTTATCACAAGCTTTGTAGAAACCTATTATAAAAAGAAAACAGAGTTACGTGGCAAAGGTTATGGCCGATTTAAAATTTCAACGACCGCGGGCCCTAACAATGACTCCAGGTCTCCAAGCATTATTCTGCTATACTGTTTAGATCGCCCAATGATGTAATAACTTTCCAGGGCCTTCATCTTATTACAAGTTTTCCAGAAACATATTATAATAAGAAAATGAATTTACGTAACAAAAGTTATGACTGGTCCAAAATTTAACGGCCGCGTGGGCGTAACGAGGACCCCAGGCCTCCAAGTAGTCTTCCGCTATGCCGTTTAAATCACCCGATGGTGTAATAATATGCTAGGGTCTTCATCTTACTACAAGCTTCGCAGAAACATATTATCGCAAGGTAACGGAGTTAGGTAGCGAAAGTTATGTCCGATCTAAAATTTAACAACTGCGCGGGCAAAACGACGATCCTGGGTCTCCAAGTTATCTTACGCTATGCTATCTGTATCATCCAAGATTTCGAGGGCCTTCGTCTTATCACAAGCTTTCCAGAAACATGTCATAATAACAAAACGGAATTGTGTGGAAAAGGTTATGCTCGATTTTTAATTTACCGACCGCACGGGCATAACAACGACCCCAAGTCTCCAAGTAGCCTTCCGCTATGCTATCTACATCTCTTGATGATGTAATAATTTTTCACTGCCTTTGTCTTACCAAAAGTTTTGCAGAAACATATTATTATAAGAAAACGGAGTTACATAGTAAAAGTTAAGGCCGATTTAAGATGTTAACGGCAGCACTGGCCTAACTACGACCCCAGGTCTCCAAGTTTTCTTCCGCTTAGCTGTTTACATCTCCCAACGATGTAATAATTTTCCAGGGCCTTTATCTTATTACAAGCTTTCTAGAAACTTGCTATAATAAGAAAACGGAGTTACATGGCAAAAGTTATGGCCAGTTTAATATTTTAACGATCGCGTGGGGATAACGGCGACCCCAAGTCTCCAAGTAGTCTTCCACTATGCTGTTTACATCACCTGATGACGTAATAATTTGCCAAGGTCATCGTCTTACTACAAGCTTTGTAGAAACATATTATCGCAAGGTAACGGGGTTACGTAGCGAATGTTATGTCCGATCTAAAATTTAACAACCAAATGGGTAAAACGACGATCATGGTCTCCAAATTGTCGTACGGTATGCTATCTGTATCATCCAAGCTTTCCAGGGCCTCCGTCTTATCACAAGCTTTCCAGAAACATGTCATAATAGCAAAATGGAATTGTGTAGAAAAGGTTATTCTCGATTTTTGATTTACCGACCGTGCGGCATAACGACGCTTCTGGGTCTCGAGTAGTCTAATGCTATGCTGTCTGTATCAGTCAATGATTTGATAATTTTCAAGGGCCTTCGCCTCAGTGCAAGCTTTCTGGAAACAAGTTATAATAAGAAAACGGAGTTACGTAGTAAAAGTTACGACCGATTTGAGATTTAACGACCGTGCGGGCATAACCACGACCAGAAGTCTCCAATCAGTTTTTTGATATGCTGTCTACAGTACAATATGATTTAACAATATCCCATGTCCTTCGTCTCATTATAAGCTTCCTAGAAACATATTATTATAAGAAAACGGAGTTACGTAGCAAAAGTTATGGCCTATTTAAAATTTTAGCGACTGCGCGGGCATAACGATGACCCCAGGTCTCCAAGTAGCTTCCCCTATGCTGTTTACACCACCCAATGTTGTAATAATTTTATAGGGCCTTTTTTAATTACAAACATTCCAGAAACATATTCTCATAGGAAAACAGAGTTACGTAGCAAAAGTTATGTATGATTTAAAATTTAACGACCGTGCGTGCGTAACGACGCCCCTGGGTCCCCAAGTAGTCGGATGCTATGCTATATGTATCATCCAATGATATGATGCATTTCCAGGGCCTTCGTCTCATCATAACCTTTCCAGAAACTTATCATAATAAAAAAACGGAGTCGTGTAGCAAATGTTATGCCCGATTTTAGATTTACTGACCGCGCGGGCATAATGACGACCCCAGGTCTCCAAGTAGCCTTCCGCTATGCTGTTTACGTCACCCAAACGTGTTATGATTTTCCTGGGCCTAAGTCTTATTACAAGCATTATAGAAACATATTCTTATAGGAAAACAGAGTTACGTAGCAAAAGTTGTCTGATTTAAAATTTAACAACCGTGCTTGCACAACGACGCCCCTGGGTCTCCAAGTAGTCTGACGCTATGCTATTTGTACCATCCAATCATGCGATGATTTTCCAGGGCCTTCGTCTCATCTTAACCTTACCAGAAACTTATCATAATAAAAAAACATAGTTGTGTAGCAAAAGTTATGCCAGATTTTTGATTTATTGACTGCGCAGGCATAACGACGACCCTAAGTCTCCAAGTAGCCTTCCGCTATGCTGTTTACATCACCCAAACATGTTATATTTTTCCAGTGCCTTCATCTTATCACAAGCTTTGTAGATACCTATTATAAAAAGAAAACAGAGTTACGTGGTAAAAGTTATGGCTGATTTAAAATTTTAACGACTGCGCTGGTTGTAACAATGACCCCAGGTCTCCAAGCAGTGTTCTGTTATACTGTTTAAATCGCCCAATGATGTAATAACTTTCCAGGGCCTTCATCTTATTACAAGCTTTCCAGAAACATATTATAATAAGAAAACAGATTTACGTAGCAAAAGTTACGACCGGTTTTAAATTTAACGACCATGCGGGCGTAACGAGGACCCCAGGTCTCCAAGCAGTCTTACGCTATGCTATTTGTATCATTCAATAATGTAAAAATTTTTGTGGGCCTTCGTCTCATCACAAGCTTTCCAGAAACGTATTATAAGAAGAAAACAGAGTTATGTAGCAAAAGTTGTGCCCGATTTTAGATTTAACGACCACGCGGGCATAACGACAACCCCTAGGTCTCCTAGTAGCCTTCCGCTATGCTATCTACACCACTAAATGATGTAATAATTTTCCAGTGCCTTCATTTTATCACAAGCTTTGTAGAAACATACTATGATAAGAAAACGGAGTTACGTAGTAAAAGTTATGGCTGATTTAGGATGTTAACGGCAACGCGGGCCTAACTACGACCCCAGGTCTCCAAGTTTTCCTCCGCTAGGCTGTTTTCATCTCCCAATGATGTAATAATTTTCTAGGGCCTTTGCCTTATAACAATCTTTCTAGAAACATGTTATAATAAGAAAACGTAGTTTCATTGCAAAAGTTATTGCCAATTTAAATTTTAACGACCATGCAGGCATAACGGCGGCCCCAAGTCTCCAAGTAGTCTTTTGCTATACTGTTTACATCACCCGATGACGTAATAATTTGCCAGGGTCTTCGTCCTACTATAAGCTTTGGAGAAACATATTATCGTAAGATAATGGAGTTATGTAGCGAAAGTTATGTCCGATATAAAATTTAAAAGTCGCACGGGCAAAACGTTGATCCTGGGTCTCCAAGTTGTCTTACGCTGTGCTATCTGTATCATCCAAGCTTTCCAGTGCCTCCGTCTTATCACAAGCTTTCCAGAAACATGTCATAATAACAAAATGGAATTGTGTAGAAAAGGTTATGCTCTATTTTTGATTTACCAACCGCGCGGGCATAACAACGACCCCAGGTCTCCAAGTAGCCTTCCGCTATGCTATCTACATCTCCCAATGATGTAATAATTTTCCACTGCATTCGTCTTACCAAAAGCTTTGGAGAAACATATTATTGTAAGAAAACGGAGTTAAGTAGTAAAAGTTAAGGCCGATTTAAGATGTTAACGGCCGTGCTGGCCTAACTACAATCCCAGGTCTCCAAGTTTTCTTCCACTCAGCTGTTTACATCTCCCAACGATGCAATTATTTTTTCAGAGCCTTTGTCCCATTTCAAGCTTTCTAGAAACATATTATAATAAGAAAACGGAGTTACATAGCAAAAGTTATGGCCAATTTAAAATTTTAACGACCGTGCGGGCATAATGGCGACCCGAGGTCTCCAAGTAGTCTTTGCTATGCTGTTTACATCACCCGATGACGTAATAATTTCCAAGGGCCTTCATCTTACTACAAGCTTTGCAAAAATATAATATCGTAAGGTAATGGAGTTACGTAGCAAAAGTTATTTCCGATGTAAAATTTAACGACCGCACACGTATAACGACGCTGCTGGGTCTGTGAGGAGTCTAATGCTATGCTATCTCTATCATTTAATGATTTGATAATTTTTGAGAGCATTCGTCTCAGCACAAGCTTTCCGGAAACATGCTATAATAAGAAAACGGAGTTACGTGGCAAAATTTACGACCGATTTGAGATTTAGCGACCGTGCGGGCATAACCACGACCCTAAGTCTCCAAGCAGTTTTCCGATATGCTATCTACAACACAACATGATTTAATAATATCCCACGTCCTTCGTCTCATTATAAGCTTTCCAGAAACATATTATCATAAGAAAACAGAGTTACGTAGCAAAAGTTATGACTGATTTAAAATTTTAGCGACTGAGCGGGGATAACGACGACCCCAGGTCTCTAAGTAGTTTCCCCTACACTGTTTACACCACCTAATGTTGTAATAATTTTATAGGGCCTTTGCTTTATTACAGGCATTCCAGAAACATATTCTTATAGGAAAACAGAGTTACGTAGCAAAAGTTATGTATGATTTAAAATTTAACGACTGTGTATGCACAACGACGCCCTTGGGTCTCCAAGTAGTCTGATGCTATGCTATCTGTATCATCCAATAGTATGATGCATTTCCAGTGCCTTCGTCTCATCGTAACCTTTCCAGAACTTATAATAACAAAAAAACAGAGTGTTGTAGCAAAAGCTATGCCCGATTTTAGATTTACTGACCGCGCGAGCATAACGACGACCCCAAGTCTCCAAGTAGCCTTCCGCTATGCTGTTTACATCACCTAAACGTGTAATAATTTTCCTGGGCCCAAGTCTCATTACAAGCATTACAAAAGCATATTCTTATAGGAAAACAGAGTTACGTAGCAAAAATTATGTTTGATTTAAAATTTAACGACCGTGCGTGCACAACGACTCCTCTGGGTCTCCAAGTAGTCTGACGCTATGCTATCTATACCATCCAATCATGCGATGATTTTCCAGGGCCTTCGTCTCATCGTAACCTTTTTAGAAAATTGTCATAGTAAAAAAAACAGAGTTGTGTAGCAAAAGTTATGCCTGATTTTTGATTTACTGACCGCGCGGGCATAACGACGACCCCAGGTCTCCAAGTAGCCTTCCGCTATGCTATTTCCAGTGCCTTCATCTTATCACAAGCTTTGTAGAAACCTATTATAGAAAGAAAAACAGAGTTACGTGGCAAAAGTTGTGGCCGATTTAAAATTTCAACGGCCGCGCGGGCCCTAACAACGACCCCAGGTCTCCAAGCCGTGTTCTGCTATACTGTTTAGATTGTCCAATGACATAATAACTTTCCAAGCCCTTCATCTTATTATAAGATTTCCAGAAACATATTATTGTAAGAAAATGAATTTATGTAGCAAAAGTTATGACCGGTCTTAAATTTAACGATCGCGTGGGCGTAACGAGGACCCCAAGCCTCCAAGTAGTCTTCCCCTATGCTGTTTACATCACCCGATGGCGTAGTAATTTGCCAGGGTCTTCGTCTTACTACAAGCTTTGCAGAAACATATTATCGCAAGGTAACAGAGTTACGTTGTGAAAGTTATGTCCGATCTAACATTTAATAACCGCGTGGGCAACACGACGATCCTGGGTCTCCAGGTTGTCTTACGCTATGCTATCTGTATCATCCAAGACTTCTAGGGCCTTTGTCTTATCATAAGCTTTCCAGAAACATGTCATAATAACAAAACAGAATTGTGTAGAAAAGGTTATGCTCGATTTTTTATTTACCGACCGCGCGGGCATAACGACGACCCAGGTCTCTAAGTAGCCTTCCGCTATGCTATCTACATCTCCCGAAGATCTAATAATTTTCCACTGCCTCCGTCTTGTCAAAAGCTTTGCAGGAACATATTATTATAAGAAAACGGAGTTATGTAGTAAACGTTAAGGCCGATTTAAGATGTTAACGGCCGCACTGGCCTAACTATGACCCCAGGTCTCCAAGTTTTGTTCCGCTCAGCTGTTTACATCTCCCAACGACATAATAATTTTCCAGGGCCTTTGTCTTTTTACGAGCTTTCTAGAAACATACTATAATAAGGAAACGGAGTTGCATGGCAAAAGTTATGGCCAATTTAAAATTTTAACGATCGCGTGGGGATAACGGCGACCCCAGGCCTTTAACTAGTCTTCCGCTATGCTGTTTACATCACCCGATGACGTAATAATTTTCAAGGGTCTTCGTCTTTCTACAAACGTTGCAGAAATATAACATCGGAAGGTAACGGAGTTACGCAGCAAAAGTTATGTCCGATCTAAAATTTAACAACCGCACGGGCAAAACGACGATCCAGGTCTCTGAATTATCTTACGTTATGCTATTTGTATCATCCAATCTTTCCAAGGCCTCCGTCTTATCACAAGCTTTCCAGAAACATGTCATAATAACAAAACATGTCATAAAATTTTAACGACCATGCAGGCATAACGGCGACCCCAGGTCTCCAAGTAGTCTTCCACTATGCTGTTTACATCACCCGATGATGTAATAATTTGCCAGGGTCTTCGTCCTACTACAAGCTTTGCAAAAACATATTATCATAAGATAACGAAGTTACGTAGCGAAAGTTACGTCGATCTAAAATTTAAAAACCGCGCGGGTAAAACGTTGATCCTGGGTCTCCAAGTTGTCTTACGCTATGCTATCTGTATCATCCAAGCTTTCCAGGGCCTCCGTCTTATCATAAGCTTTCCAGAAACATGTCATAATAACAAAATGGAATTGTGTAGAAAAGGTTATGCTTGATTTTTGATTTACCAACCGCGCGGGCATAACGATGACCCCAGGTCTCCAAGTAGCCTTCCGCTATGCTATCTACATCTCCCGACGACGTAATAATTTTCCACTGCCTTCGTCAGACCAAAAGCTTTGCAGAAACATATTATTTTAGGAAAACGGAGTTACATAGCAAAAGTTATGGCCAATTTAAAATTTTAACGACCGAGTGGGCATAATGGCGACCCCAGGTCTCCAAGTAGCCTTCCGCTATGCTGTTTACATCACCTGATGATGAAATAATTTTCAAGGGTCTTCATCTTATAAAAGCTTTGCAGAGATATAATATCGTAGGGTAACGGAGTTACGTAACAAAAGTTATTTCCGATTTAAAATTTAACAACCGCACACGCATAACGACGCTTCTGGGTCTCCGAGTAGTCTAATGCTATGCTATCTATATCATTCAATGATTTGATAATTTTTGAGAGCCTTCGTCTCAGCGCAATCTTTCCAGAAACATGTTATAATAAGAAAACAGAGTTAAGTAGCAAAAGTTATGACCGATTTGAGATTTAACCACCTTGTGGGCGTAACCACGACCCTAAGTCTCCAAGCAGTTTTCCGATATGCTATCGACAACACAGCTTGATTTAACATTATCCCGCGTCCTTCGTCTCATTATAAGCTTTCCAGAAACATATTATTATAAGAAAACAGAGTTAAGTAGCAAAGGTTATGGCCGATTTAAAATTTTTAGTGACTGCGCGGGCATAACGATGACCCTAGGTCTCCAAGTAGTTTCCCCTATACTGTTTACACCACCTAATGTTGTAATAATTTTATAGGGCCTTTGTTTTATTACAAGCATTCCAGAAACATATTCTTATAGGAAAACAGAGTTACGTAGCAAAAGTTATGTATGATTTAAAATTTAATGACCGTGCATGCACAACGACACCCTTGGGTCTCCAAGTAGTTTGATGCTATGCTATCTGTATCATCCGATGGTGTGATGCATTTCCAGGGCCTTCGTCTCATCGTAACCTTTCCAGAAACTTATCATAACAAAAAAACGGAGTGGTGTAGCAAAAGTTATGCCCGATTTTAGATTTACTAACTGCGCGGGCATAACGACGACCCCAGGTGTCCAAGTAGCCTTCCGCTATGCTATCTTCATCTCCCGATGATGTAATAATTTTCCACTGCCTTCATCTTATCAAAAGCTTTGCAGAAACATATTACTGTAAGAAAACGGAGTTACGTAGTAAAAGTTAAGGCCGATTTAAGATGTTAACGGCTGCACTGGCCTAACTACGACCCCAGGTCTCCAAGTTTTCTTCCGCTCAGTTGTTTACATCTCCCAACGATCTAATAATTTTCCAGGGCCTTTGTCTTATTACAAGCTTTCTAGAAACATACTATAATAAGAAAATGGAGTTACATGGAAAACGTTATGGCCAATTTAAAATTTTAACGACCGCGGGGGGATAACGGCGACCCAAGATCTCCAAGTAGTCTTCCGCTATGCTATTTACATCACCCGATGACGTAATAATTTTCAAGGGTCTTCGTCTTACTACAAGCGTTGCAGAAATATAATATCGCAAGGTAATGGAGTTACATAGCAAAAGTTTTGTCCGATCTAAAATTTAACAACCGCACGGGCAAAACGACGATCCCGGTCTCCAAGTTGTCTTACGCTATGCTATCTGTATCATCCAAGCTTTCCAAGGCCTCCGTCTTATCACAAGCTTTTCGAAAACATGTCATAATAACAAAACGGAATTGTGTACAAAAGGTTATGCTCGATTTTTGATTTACTGACCGCGCGGGCATAATGACGACCCCAGGTCTCCAAGTAGCCTTCCACTATGCTATCTACATCTCCCGATGATGCATTAATTTACCACTACCTTCGTCTCATCAAAAGCTGTGCAGAAACATATTATTGTAAGAAAACGGAGTTACGTAGTAAAAGTTAAGGCCGATTAAAGATTTTAACGGCCACACTGGCCTAACTACGACCCGAGGTCTCCATGATTTCTTCCGCTCAGCAGTTTACATATCCCAACGATGTAATAATTTTCCAGGGCCTTTGTCTTATTACAAGCTTTCTAGAAACATACTATAAAAAGAGAACTGAGTTACATGGCAAAATTATGGCCAATTTAAAATTTTAACGACCGTGAGGGGATAACGGCGACCCCAGGTCTCCAATTAGTCTTCCGCTATGCTATTTACATCACCCGATAACGTAATAATTTTCAAGGGTCTTCGTCTTACTACAAGCGTTGCAGAAATATAATATCGCAAGGTAATAGAGTTACGTAGCAAAAGTTATGTCTGATCTAAAATTTAACAACCGCGCGAGCAAAACGACGATCCTGGTCTCCAAGTTGTCTTACGCTATGCTATTTGTATCATCCAAGCTTTCCAAGGCCTCCGTCTTATCACAAGCTTTCCAGAAACATAATAACAAAACGGAATTGTGTAGAAAAGGTTATGCTCGATTTTTGATTTACCGACCGCGCGGGCTTAACGACGACCCCAGGTCCCCAAGTAGCCTTCTACTATGCTATCTACATCTCCCAACGATGTATTAATTTTCCACTGCCTTCGTCTTATCAAAAGCTTTGCAGAAACAAATTATTATATGAAAACGGAGTTACGTGCTAAAATTTAAAGCCAATTTAAGATGTTAACGGCCGCGCTGGCCTAACTACGACCCTAGGTCTCCAAGTTTTCTTCCGCTCGACTGTTTATATCTCCCAACGATGCAATAATTTTTCAGGGCCTTTGTGTTATTTGAAGCTTTCTAGAAACATGTTATCAGAAGAAAATGGAGTTACATAGCAAAAGTTATGGCCAATTTAAAATGTTAACGTTCGCGCGGGCATAACGGCGACTCTAGGTCTCCAAGTAGTCTTCCGCCATGCTGTTTACGTCACCTGACGATGTAATAATTTTTGAGGGTCTTCATCTTACTACAAGCTTTGCAGAAATATAATATCGTAAGGTAATGGAGTTACGTAGCAAAAGTTATTTCCAATTTAAAATTTAACGACCGCACGCGCATAACGACGCTTCTGGGTTTCTGAGTAGTCTATTGCTATGCTATCTGTATCATTCAATGATTCGATAATTTTCGAGAGCCTTCGCCTCAGCACAAGCTTTCCAGAAACATGTTATAATAAGAAAACGGAGTTACGTAGCAAAAGTTATGGCCAATTTGAGATTTAACGACCGTGCAGGCATAACCACGACCCTAAGTCTCCAAGAAGTTTTCCGATATGCTATCTACATCACAACATGATTTAACAATATCCCATGTCCTTCGTCTCATTATAATTTTTCTAGAAACATATTATTATAAGAAAACAGAGTTACGTTGCAAAAGTTATGGCCGATTTAAAATTTTAGCAACTGCGTGGGCATAACGACGACCCCAGGCCTCCAAGTAGTTTCCCTTATGGTGTTTACACCACCCAATGTTGTAATAATTTTATAGGGCCTTTGTTTTATTACGAGCATTCCAGAAACACATTCTTATAGGAAAACAGAGTTACGTAGCAAAAGTTATGTATAATTTAAAATTTAACGACCGTGTATGCACAACGACGCCCTTGGGTCTCCAAGTAGTCTGATGCTATGCTATCTGTACCATCCAACGGTATGATGCATTTCTGGGGCCTTCGTCTCATCGTAACCTTTCCAGAAACTTATCATAACAAAAAAACAGTGTATCGATCGCGTGGGCATAACGACGACCTCAGGTCTCCAAGTAGCCTTCCGCTATGCTGTTTACATCACCCAAACGTGTTATAATTTTCCTGGGCCTAAGTCTTATTACAAGCATTTCAGAAACATATTCTTATAGGAAAACAGAGTTACGTAGCAAAAGTTATGTCTGATTTAAAATTTAACGACCGTGTATGCACAACGATGCCCCTGGGTCTCCAAGTAGTCTGACGCTATGCTATCTGTACCATCCAATCATGCAATGATTTTCCATGGCCTTTGTCTCATCATAGCCATTCCAGAAACTTATCACAACAAAAAAACAGAGTTGTGTAGCAAACGTTATGCCTGATTTTTTATTTACTGACTGCGCGGGCGTAACGACGACCCTAGGTCTCCAAGTAGCCTTCCGCTATGCTGTTTACATCACCAAACGTGTTATATTTTTCCAGTGCCTTCATCTTATCACAAGCTTTGTAGAAACCTATTATAAAAAGAAAACAGAGTTACGTAGTAAGAGTTATGGCCAATTTAAGATGTTAACGGCAACGCGGGCCTAACTACGACCCCAGGTCTCCAAGTTTTTTTCCGCTAGGCTGTTTTCATCTCCAAATGATGTAATAATTTTCTAGGGTTTTTGTCTTATTACAAGCTTTCTAGAAACATATTATAATAAGAAAACGTAGTTTCATAGCAAAAGTTATGGCCAATTTAAAATTTTAACAATCGCGCGGGCAAAACGTTTATCCTGGGTCTCCAAGTTATCTTACGCTATGCTATCTGTATCATCCAAGCTTCCCAGGGCCTCCGTCTTATAACAAGCTTTCCAGAAACATGTCACAATAATAGAATGGAATTGCGTAGAAAGGGTTAAGCTCAATTTTTGATTTACCGATCGCGCGGGCATAACGACGACCCCAGGTCTCTAAGTAGCCTTCCGCTATGCTATCTACATCTCCCGATGATGTAATAATTTTCCACTGCCTTCGTCTTATCAAAAGCTTTGCAAAAACATATTATTGTAAGAAAAAGGAGTTACGTAGTAAAATTTAAGGCCGATTTAAGATGTTAACGGCCGCACTGGCCAAACTACGACCCTAGGTCTCCAAGTTTTCTTCCGCTCGACTGTTTACATCTCCCAACGATGCAATAATTTTTCAGGGCCTTTGTGTTATTTGAAGCTTTCTAGAAAAATGTTATAATAAGAAAACAGAGTTACATAGCAAAAGTTATGGCCAGTTTAAAATTTTAACGACCGCGCGGGCATAACGATTACCCCAGGTCTCCAAGTAGTATTCCGCTATGCTGTTTACATCACCCAATGACGTAATAAATTTCACGGGTCTTCATCTTACTACAAGCTTTGCAGAAATATAATATCGTAAGGTAACGGAGTTACGTAGCAAAAGTTATTTTCGATTTAAAATTTAACGACCGCACGCGCATAACGACCCTTCTGGGTTTCCGAGTTGTCTAATGCTATGCAATTTGTATCATTCAATTATTTGAAAATTTTCTAGAGCCTTCATCTTAGTGCAAGCTTTTCGGAAACATGTTAAAACAAGAAAACGGAGTTACGTAGCAAAAGTTATGGCCGATTTGAGATTTGACGACCGTGCGGGCATAACCACGACCCTAAGTCTCCAAGCAGTTTTCCGATATGCTATCTACAGCACAACATGATTTAACAATATCCCATGTCCTTCGTCTCATTATAAGCTTTCTAGAAACATATTATTATAAAAAAACGGAATTACGTAACAAAAGTTATGACCGATTTAAAATTTTAACGACTGCGCGGGCATAACGACGACCCCAGGTCTCCAAGTAGGTTCCCCTACGCTGTTTACACCCCCCAATGTTGTAATAATTTTATAGAGCCTTTGTTTTATTACAAGCATTAGAGAAACATATTCTTCTAGAAAAACAGAGTTACGTAGCAAAAGTTATGTCTGATTTAAAATTTAATAACCGTGTGTGCACAACGACACCCCTGGGTCTCCAAGTAGTCTGGCGCCATGCTATCTGCATCATCCAATCATGTGATGATTTTCCAGGGCCTTTGTCTCATCGTAACCTTTCTAGAAACTTATCATAATAAAAAAACGAAGTTATGTAGCAAAAGTTATGCCTGATTTGATTTACTGACCGCGTGGGCATAACGACGACCCTAGGCCTCCAAGCAGCCTTCCGCTATGCTGTTTACATCACCCAAACGTGTTATATTTTTCCAGTGCCTTCATCTTATCACAAGCTTTGTAGAAACATATTATAAAAAGAAAACAGAGTTACGTGGCAAAAGTTATTGCTGATTTAAATTTTCAACAGCCGCGCGGGCCCTAACAATGACCCCAAATCTCCAAGCTGTGTTCTGCTATACTGTTTAGATCGCCCAATGATGTAATAATTTTCCAGGGCCTTCATCTTATTACAATCTTTCTAGAAACATATTATAATGTGAAAACAAATTTACGTAGCAAAAGTTACAACCGGTTTTAAATTTAACGACCACGCGAGCGTAACGAGGACCCCAGGTCTCCAAGTAGTCTTACGCTATGCTGTTTACATCACCCGATGGCGTAATAATTTGCCAGGGTCTTCGTCTTACTACAAGCTTTACAGAAACATATTATTGCAAGGTAACGGAGTTACGTAGCGAAAGTTATGTCCGATCTAAATTTTAACAACCGCGCGGGCAAAACGACGATCCTGGGTCTCCATGTTGTCTTACGCTATGCTGTCTGTATCATCCAATATTTCCAAGGCCTTCGTCTTATCACAAGCTTTCCAGAAACATGTCATAATAACAAAACGGAATTGTGTAGAAACGGTTATGCTCGATTTTTTATTTACCTACCACGCATGCATAACGATGACCTCAGGTCTCCAAGTAGCCTTCCGCTATGCTATCTACATCTCCCGATGACGTAATAATTTTCCACTACCTTGGTCTTATCAAAAGCTTTGCAGAAACATATTATTATAAGAAAATGGAGTTACGTCATAAAAGTTGAGGCCGATTTAAGATGTTAACGACCGCACTGGCCTAACTACGATCCCAGGTCTCCAAGTTTTCTTCCGCGCAGCGGTTTACATCTCCCAACGATGTAATAATTTTCCAGGGCCTTTGTCTTATTACAAGCTTTCTAGAAGCATAATATAATAAGAAAACGGAGTTACATGGCAAAAGTTATAGCCAATTTAAAATTTTAACAATCGCGTGGGGATAACGGCGACCCCAGGTCTCCAAGTAGTTTTCCGCTATGTTGTTTACATCACCCGATGACAATAATTTTCAAGGGTCTTCGTCTTACTGCAAGCGTTGCAGAAATATAACATCACGAGGTAATAGAGTTATGTAGCAGAAGTTATGTCGGATATAAAATTTAACAACCGCGCGGGCAAAACGATGATCCTGGTTTCCGAGTTGTCTTACGCTATGCTATCTGTATCATCCAATCTTTCCAGGGCCTTCGTCTTATGACAAGCTTTCCAAAAACATGTCAAAATAACAAAACGGAATTGTGTAGAGAAGGATATGCTCGATTTTTGTTTCACCGACCCCGCGGGCATAACGACGACCCCAGGTTTCCAAGTAGCCATCCACTATGCTATCTACATCTCCCGATGATGTAATAATTTTCCACTGCCTTTGTCTTATCAAAAGCTTTGCAGAAACATATTATTATTAGAAAATGGAGTTACGTACTAAAAGTTAAAGCCGATTTAAGATGTTAACGGCCGCGCTGGCCTAACTAAGACCCTAAGCCTCCAAGTTTTCTTTCGCTCGGCTGTTCACATCTCCCAAAGATATAATAATTTTCCCGAGCCATTATCTTATTACAAGCTTTTTAGAAACATACTATAATAAGAAAACGGAGTTACATGGTAAAAGTTATGGCTAATTTAAAATTTTAACGATCGCGTGGGGATAACGGCGACCCCGGGTCTCCAAGTAGTTTTCCGCTATGTTGTTTACATCACCCGATGACAATAATTTTCAAGGGTCTTTGTCTTACTGCAAGCGTTGCTGAAATATAACATCGCGAGGTAATAGAGTTACGTAGCAGAAGTTATGTCGGATATAAAATTTAACAACCACGCGGGCAAAACGATGATCCTGGTTTCCGAGTTGTCTTACGCTATGCTATCTGTATCATCCAATCTTTCCAGGGCCTTCGTCTTATCACAAGCTTTCCGGAAACATGTCATAATAACAAAATGGAATTATGTAGAAAAGGTTACGCTCGATTTTTGATTTAGCGACTACGCAGGCATAATGACGCTTCTGGGTCTCGAGTAGTCTAATGCTATGCTATCTGTATCAGTCAATGATTTGATAATTTTCAAGGGCCTTAGTCTCAGCATAAGCTTTCCGGACACATGTTATAATAAGAAAACAGGGTTACGTAGCAAAAGTTATGACCGATTTGAGATTTAACGACAGTGCAGGCATAACCACGACCCGAAGCTCCAAGCAGTTTTCTGATATGCTGTCTACAGCATAACATGATTTGACAATTATCCCATGTCCTTCATCTTATTATAAGCTTACCAGAAACATATTATTATAAGAAAACGGAGCAACGCAGCAAAAGTTATGGCCGATTTAAAATTTTAGCGACTGTGCGGGCATAACGACGACCCCAGGTCTCCAAGTAGTTTCCCCTATGCTGTTTACACCACCTAATGTTGTAATAATTTTATAGGGCCTTTGTTTTATTACAAACATTCCAGAAACATATTCTTATCGGAAAACAGAGTTACGTAGCAAAAGTTATGAATGATTTAAAATTTAACGACCGTGCGTGCGCAACGACGCCCCTTGGTCTCTAAGTAGTCTGATGCTATGCTATCTGTATCATCCAATGGTCTAATGCATTTCCAGGGCCTTCGTCTCATCATAACCTTTCCAGAAACTTATCATAATAAAAAAATGGAGTTGTGTAGCAAATGTTATGCCCGATTTTAGATTTATTGACCGCGCGGGCATAACGGCCACCCCAGTTCTCCAAGTAGCCTTCCGCTATGCTGTTTATATCACCCAAGAATTACATATAATTTTCCTGGGCCTAAGTCTTATTACAAGAATTACAAAAACATATTCTTATAGGAAAACAGAGTTACGTAGCAAAAGTTACGTCTGATTTAAAATTTAACGACCGTGCATGCACAACGACGCCCTTGGGTCTCCAAGTAGTCTGACGCTATGCTATCTGTACCATCCAATCATGCGATGATTTTCCAGGGCCTTCGTCTCATCGTAACCTTTCCAGAAACTTATCATAATAAAAAAAATGGAGTTGTGTAGCAAAAGTTATGCCTAATTTTTGATTTACTGACCGCGCGGGCATAACGACGACCCCAGGTCTCCAAGTAGCCTTCCGCTATGCTGTTTACATCACCGAAACGTGTTATATTTTTCCAATGCCTTCATCTTATTTTTCTAAGCTTTGTAGAAACCTATTACAAAAAGAAAACAGAGTTACGTGGCAAAAGTTTTGGCCGATTTAAAATTTTAACGGCCGCGCGGTCCTTAACAACGAACCTAGGTCTCCAAGCAGTGTTCTGCTATACTGTTTAGATCGCCCAATGATGTAATAACTTTCCAGGGCCTTCATCTTATTACAAGCTTTCCAGAAACATATTATAATAGGAAAACGGATTTACGTAGCAAAAGTTACGACCGGTTTTAAATTTCACGACTGCGCAGGTGTAACGAGGACCCCAAGTCTCGAAGTAGTCTTACGCTATGCTATTTGTATAATTCAATAATGTAAAAATTTTTGTGGGTCTTATCTCATCGTAAGATTTTCGGAAACATATTATAAGAAGAAGACAGAGTTATGTAGCAAAAGTTGAGCTCGATTTTAGATTTAACAATCGCGCGGGCATAACGACAACCCCTAGGTCTCCTAGTAGCCTTCCGCTATGCTATCTACACCACTAAATGATGTAATAATTTTCTAGTGCCTTCGTTTTATCACAGCTTTGCAGAAACATACTATGATAAGAAAACGGAGTTATGTAGTAAAAGTTATGGCCGATTTAAGATGTTAACGGCAACGCGGGACTAACTACGACCCCAGGTCTCCAAGTTTTCCTCCGCTAGGCTGTTTTCATCTCCCAATGATGTAATAAATTTCTAAGGCCTTTATCTTATAACAAGCTTTCTAGAAACATATTATAATAAGAAAACGTAGTTTCATAGCAAAAGTTATGGCCAATTTAAATTTTAACGACCGTGCAGGCATAACGGCGACCCCAGGTCTCCAAGTAGTCTTCCGCTATGCTGTTTACATCACCCGATGACGTAATAATTTTCAAGGGTCTTCATCTTACTACAACCTTTACAGAAATATAATATCGTAAGGTAACGGAGTTACGTAGCAAAAGTTATTTTCGATTTAAAATTTAATGACCGCACATGCATAACGACGCTTCTGGGTCTCCGAGTAGTTTAATGCTATGCTATCTGTATCATTCGATGATTTCATAATTTTCGAGAGCCTTCGTCTCAGCGCAAGCTTTCTGGAAACATGTTATATAGGAAAACGGAGTTACGTAGCAAAAGTTATGGCCGATTTGAGATTTAACAACCGTGCGGGCATAACCACGACCCTAAGTCTCCAAGCAGTTTTCCAATATGCTATCGACAACAAAACATGATTTAACAATATTGATTGCATGCAATCATTGTTATTCTTTAGCCATTTTTCACACTCATTTTATGAACATTTATCAAGGGAACTATAAGTTTATTGTGTTTTGATCTTTCTTTGTTGTTTTCAGGTACCTTATAGGAAGATGGATCAACACAGCCAAAATAGGAGCCAAAATGTAGGAAGCGGAACCAAGATCAACAAGCAATGACGCCCACTTGAGTTTGGGAGGGGTGCCCGCCGAGACCAGCAACAAGCAAGGGCACCCACCTGAGTTTAGGAGGGGCGCCCGTCGAGACCACCAACGAGCAGGGGTGCCCACCTCTGTTTGGCAGGGGCACCCGCCGAGAGCATCATCGGCGGGGGTGCCATCGCCCGCCTGTGTTAGACAGGGGCGCCCGCCGAGAGCTTCATCAGCAGGGGCGCCCGCCTGTGTTTGGCAGGGGCGCCCGCCAAGGCCAGTTACTCTGCACATACTGAAGACGGGAAATTACGCGTTTACCCACATTTTAGGTTGCCTATAAAAAGGCTTATTTCTGATGTAATAAGGATCCAGAACCCTAGACTAGCCGTCGCTTCTTCGTTTTTGAGC
>QLOD02173140.1:0-11688 GCA_003260245.2 Sideroxylon spinosum
TAGGACGAATGCCCTGGAAAATTATTTCATCATTGGGGATGTAAATAGTATAGAGGAAGACTACTTGGAGACCTAGGATCGTCGTTATAGCCGCGTGGTCATTAAAATCTTAAATCGGCCATACTTTTTGCTACATAACTCTGTTTGCTTATTATAATATGTTTCTACAAAGCTTGTAATGAGACGAAGGCCCTAGAAGATTGTTACATCATTGGTGATGTAGACAGCATAGCAGAGGACTACATGAAGACCTAGGGTCATCATTAGGCCCGCGCGGTCGTCAAATCCTACATCGGCCTTAACATTTTCTACGTTACTCCGTTTTCTTATTATAATATGTTTCTGGAAAGCCTATATTGAGACGATGGTCTTGAAAAATTATTACATCGTTTGATGACACAGATTTTATAACGTAAGACTAAGTGGAGACCTAAGGGCGTCGTTACGCCCGCGCGGTCGTTAAATTTAAAATAAGACGTAACTTTCGCTGTGTAACTCTGTTTTTTTATTATAATATGTTTGCGGAAAGCTTATAATAAGACAAATGCCCTGGAAAATTATTACATCACTTGTGGATGCAAACAGCATAGCGGAAGACTACTTATATACGTGTGATCGTCGTTATGGCCGCACAGCCGTTTGAATCTTAAATCAGCCATAATTTTGGCTACGTAACTCCGTTTGCTTATTATAATATGTTTCTGGAAGCCTTGTAATGAGATGAAGGCCCTAGAAAGTTGTTACATCAGTGGGTGATGTAGGCAGCATAGTAGAAGACTACATTGAGACCTAGGGTCATCATTATCCCCACGCGGTTGTTAAATCTTAAATCGGCCATAACTTTTGCTATGTAACTCCGTTTTCTAATTATAATATGTTTCTAGAAAGCCTGTAATAGGACAAAGCTCTTGGAGAACTATTACCTCGTTCGATGATATAGATAGTATAGCGTAAGACTAAGTGGAGACCTAAGGGCATCGTTATGCCCGCGTGGTTGTTAAATTTTAAATCGGACGTAACTTTTGTTGCGTAACTCTGTTTTTTTATTATAATATGTTTATGGAAAGCTTGTAATAAGATAAATGCCCTGAAAAATTATTATATCACTGGGGATGTAAATAGTATAGAGGAAGACAACTTGGAGACCTGTGGGCGTCGTTATGGCCGTGCGCTCGTTAAATTCTTAAATCGGTCGTACTTTTTGCTACGTAACTCCGTTTGCTTATTATAATATGTTTTTGGAAATTTTGTAATGAGACGAAGGCTCTAGAAAATTTTTACATCACTGGGTGATGTAAACAGCATAGTAGAAGACTACATGGAGACCTAGGGTCATCATTATCCTCGTGTGGTTGTTACGTCTGACATCGGCCATAATTTTTTTTGGTTACTCCGTTTTCTTCTTATAATATTTTCCTGGAAAGCCTGTATTGAGACGAAGTCCCGGAGAATTGTTACATCGTTCGATGATACTGATTGTATAGCATAAGACTAAGTGGAGACCCTAGGGCGCCCGCGCGGTCGTTAAATTTTAAATCTAACGTAACATTTGCCGCATAACTCCGTTTTTTTTATTATAATATGTTTATGAAAAGCTTGTAATAAGACGAATGCCTGGAAAATTACAACATCATCTGGGGATGCAAACAGCATAGCGGAAGACTACTTAGAGACCTATGGTCGTCGTTATGGCCGCGCAGTTGTTAAAATCTTAAATCGGTCATAATTTTTGTTCTGTAATTCCATTAGCTTACTATAATATGTTTCTAGAGTAATGAGACAAAGGCCCTGGCAAAATATTTACAAAATTGGGTGATACAGACAGCATAGTAGAAGACTACATGGAGATCTAGGGTCATCATTATCCCTACACCTTCGTTAAATCTTAAATTAGCCTTAACTTTTTCTACGTTACTCCGTTTTCTTATTATAATAAGTTTCTAGAAAGCCTGTATTGAAACGATGGTCTTGGAGAATTATTACATCATTGGATGATGCAGATTGTATAGCATAAGAGTAAGTGGAGGCCCAAGGGTGTCGTTATACTCGCGCGGTCGTTAGATTTTAAATCAGACGTAACTTTTGCTGCGTAACTCTATTTTCTTAATATAATATGTTTACAGAAAACTTGTAATAAGACGAATGCCCTGAAAAATTATTACATCATTTGGGGATGCAAACAGCATAGCGGAAGACTACTTGGAGACCTGTGGTCGTCGTAATAGCTGCGCAGTTGTTAGAATCTTAAATCGGCCATAATTTTTGCTACGTAACTCCGTTTGCCTATTATAACATGTTTTTGGAAAGCTTGTAATGAGTCTAAGGCCCTAGAAAATTGTACGTCATTGGGTGATGTGGACAGCATCGCAGAAGACTACATGGAGACGTAGGGTCGTTATTATGCCCGCGCGGTCATTAAATCTTAAATCAGCCATATCTTTTTCTACGTTACTCGGTTTCCTTATTATAATATGTTTCTAAAAAGCCTATATGGAGACGATGGTCCTAGAGAATGATTATATCATTCGATGATACGGATTGTATAGCATAAGACTAAGTTGTGACCTAAGGCATTGTTATGCCCCGCGGTCGTTAAATTTTAAATTCGACGTAACTTTCGCTACGTAACTCTATTTTCTTATTATAATATGTTGATAGAAATTTTACAATAAGACGAATGTCCTAGAAAATTATTACATCATTTGGAGATGTAAACAGCATAGTGGAAGACTACTTGGAGACCGGTGGTCGTCGTTATGGCCATGCGCTCGTTAGAAAATCTTAAATCGGCCATAATTTTTACGTAACTCCGTTTGATTATTATGTTATTTTTCTGGAAAGGTTGCAATAAGACAAAGGTCCTAGAAAATTATTGCATCATTGGTTGATGTAGACAGCATAGCAGAAGACTACATGGAGATCGACAGTCATCATTATCCCCGCGCCGCCGTTAAATCTTAAATCGGCCTTAACTTTTTCTACGTTACTCCGTTTTCTTATTATAATATGTTTCTGGAAAGACTGTATTGAGATGATGGTCTTGCAGAATTATTACATCGTTTGGTGATACAGATTGTATAACATAGGACTAAGTGGAAATCCAAGGGCGTCGTTATGCCCGCGCGGTCGTTAAATTTTAAATCAGACGTAACCTTTGCTACGTAACTCCTTTTTCTTATTATAATATGCTTACGGAAAGCTTGTAACAAGACGAATGCCTTGGAAAATTATAACATCATTTGGTGATGCAAACAACATAACGGAACACTCCTTGGAGACCTGTGATCGTCGTTATGGCCGCGCGGCTGTTAGACTCTTAAATCGGCCATAACTTTTGCTACGTAACTCTGTTTGCTTATTATAATATTTTTCTGCAAAGCTTTTAATGAGACGAAAGCTCTAGAAAATTGTTACTTCATTGGGTTATGTAGACAGCATAGTAGAAGACTACATGGAGACCTAGAGTCCTTATTATCCCCGCGTGGTCGTTAAATCTTAAATCGGCCATAACTTTTGCTACGTAACTCCATTTTCTAATTATAATATGTTTCTAGAAAGCCTGTAATAGGACGAAGCTCTGGGAGAACTATTACATTGTTCGATGACATAGATAGTATAGCGTAAGACTAAGTGGAGACCTAAGGGCATCGTTATACCCGCACGGTCGTCAAATTTTAAATCGGAGGTAACTTTTGCTGCGTAGCTCCGTTTTTTATTTATAAAATGTTTATGGAAAGCTTGTAACAAGATGAATGTTCTTGAAAATTATTACATCATTGGGGATGTAAATAGTATAGAGGAAGACTACTTGGATACCTAGGGACGTCATAATGGCTGCGCGGTCGTTAAAATCTTAAATCGGCCACACTTTTTGCTACGTAACTCTGTTTGCTTATTATAATATCTTTCTGGAAAGCTTGTAATGAGACAAAGGCCTAGAAATTGTTACATCACTGCGTGATGTAGACAGCATAGTAGAAGACTACATGGAGACCTAGGGCCATCATTATCCCCGCATCGTCGTTAAATCGGCCTTAACATTTTCTACGTTACTCCGTTTTCTTATTATAATATGTTTCTGGAAAGCCTCTAATGAGATGATGGTCTTGGAGAACTATTACATCGTTCGATGACATAAATAGTATAGCGTAAGACGAAGTGGTGACCTAAGGGCATCGTTATGCCCGCGCGGTCGTTAAATTTTAAATCGGACGTAACTTTTGCTACGTAACTCCGTTTTTTATTGTAGTATGTTTATGGAAATCTTGTAGCAAGACGAATGCCCTGGAAAATTATTACATCATTTGGTGATGTAAACCGTATAGCGGAAGACTACTTGGAGATCGGCGGTCGTCGTTATGGCCGCACGATTGTTAAAAAATCTTAAATCGGCCATAATTTTTATGAAACTCCATTTGATTATTATACTATGTTTTTGGAAATCTTCTAATGAGATGAAGGCCATAGAAAATTGTTACATCATTGGGTGATGTAGATAGCATAGCAAACGACTACATGGAGACCTAGGGTCGTCGTTATCCCCGCATCGTTGTAAAATCTTAAATCGGCCTTAACTTTTTCTACGTTACTCCGTTTTCTTATTATAACATGCTTCTGGAAAGCTTGTATTGAGATGATGGTCTTGGAGAATTATTACATCATTCGATGATACAAATTGTATAGCAAAAGACTAAGTGGAGACCCTAGGGCATCGTTATGCCCGCACGATCGTTAAATTTTAAATCTTACGTAACATTTGCCATGTTACTCTGTTTATTTATTATAATATCTTTATGGAAAGCTTGTAATAAGATGGATGCCCTAAAAAATTACAACATCATTTGGGGATGCAAACAGCATAGCGGAAGACTACTTGTAGACCTGTGATCGTCGCTATGGCCACGCGGCCGTTAGAATCTTAAATCAGCCATAATTTTTGCTACATAACTCCATTTGGTTACTATAATATGTTCTTAGAAAGCCTGTAATAGGACGAAGCTCATGGAGAACTATTACCTCGTTCGACAATATAGATAGTATAGCTTAAGACTAAGTGGAGACCCAAGGGCATCGTTATGCCCGCGTGTTTGTCAAATTTTAAATCGGACGTAACTTTTGCTGCGTAACTCTGTTTTTTAATTATAATATGTTTATGGAAACCTTGTAATAAGAAGAATGTCCTTGAAAATTATTACATCATTGGGGATGTAAATAGCATAGAGGAAGACTACTTGGAGACTTGGGGGCATCGTTACGGCCGCGTGCTCATTAAATTCTTAAATCGGTCGTACTTTTTGCTACGTAACTCCGTTTGATTATTATAATATGTTTCCAAAAATTTTGTAATGAGACGAAGGCCTAGAAAATTGTTACATCATTGGGTGATGTAGACAGCATAGCAGAAGACTACATGGAGACCTAGGCTCATCATTATCCCCGCGCTATCGTTAAATCTTAAATCGGCCATAACTTTTGCTACGTAACTCCGTTTTCTTATTATAATATGTTTCTGGAAATCTTGTAAGAAGACGAAGGTGTTGGAGAATTGTTACATCATTTGACAATACAGATAGCATAGCGAAAGACTAAGTGGAGACCCAAGGGCGTCGTTTTGCCCGCATAGTCGTTAAATTCTAAATCGGATGCAACTTTTGCTGTGTAACTCTGTTTTTTTATTATAATATGTTTATGGAAAGCTTGTAATAACATTAATGTCCTGGAAAATTATTACATCATTGGGGATGTAAATAATATACAGGAATACTACTTGGAGACTTAGGTCGTCCTTATGGCCGCGCGGTCATTAAAATCTTAAATCGGCCATGCTTTTTGCTACATAACACCGTTTGCTTGTTATAATATCTTTCTGCAAAGCTTGTAATGAGACGAAGGCCCCAGAAAATTGTTACATCATTGGGTGACGTAGACAGCAGAGCGAAAGACTACATTGAGACCTAGGGTCATCATTATCCCTGCGCGGTCGTTAAATCTTAAATCAGCCATAACCATTGCTACGTAACTCTGTTTTCTTATTATAATATGTTTCTGGAAAGCCTGTAAGTTGATGAAGGTCCTGGAGAATTATTACATCCTTCGACAATACATATAGCATAGCGTAAGACCAAGTGGAGACCCAAGGGAGTCGTTATGCCCGTGCAATCGTTAAATTTTAAATCGGACGTAACTTTTGCTGCGTTACTCCATTTTTTATTAGAATATGTTTAAGGAAAGCTTGTAATAACATGAATGCCCTGGAAAATTATTACATCACCGGGATGTAAACAGTATAGTGGAATACTACTTGGAGACCTGGGGTCTCCGTTCTGGCCGTGCGATCGTTAAAATCTTAAATTGGTCATACTTTTTGCTCAGAAACTCTGTTTGCTTATTATAATATGTTTCTGGAAAGCTTGTATTGAGACGAAGGCCTTAGAAAATTGTTAAATCACTGGGTGATGTAGACAAGATAGCAGAAGGCTACAAGGAGACCTAGGGTCATCATTATCCCCGCGCGATCGTTAATCTTAAATCAGCCATAACTTTTGCTACGTAACTCCATTTCCTAATTACAGTATGTTTCTGGAAAGCCTGTAATGAGACGAAGGTCCTGGAGAATTATTACATCGTTCGACGGTACAGATAGCATAGCATAAGACTAAGTGGAGACCCAAGGGCGTCGTTATGCCCGTGCGGTCGTTAAATTTTAAATTAGACGTAACTTTTGTTGCGTAACTCCATTTCCTTATTATAATATGTTGGGAAGCTTGTAATAAGATGAATGCACTGAAAAATTATTACATCATTTGGGGATGCGAACAGCATAGCGAAAGACTACTTGGAGACCTGTGGTCATCGTTAGGGCCGCGTGGTTGTTAGAATCTTAAATCGGCCATAATTTTTGCTACGTAACTCCGTTTGCTTATTATAATATGTTTCTGGAAAGCTTGTAACGAGACGAAGGCTCTAGAAAATTGTTAAATCATTTGGGGATGTAAACAGCATAATGGAAGATAACTTAGAAACCGGTGGTCATCGTTATGGTCGCGTGCTCATTCAAAAATCTTAAATCGGCCATAATTTTTTCGTAACTCCATTTGATTATTATACTATGTTTCTGGAAAGCTTGTAGTGAGATAAAGGCCCTAGAAAATTGTTACATCATTGGGTGATGTAGATAGCATAACAGAAGACTACATGGAGACCGAGGGTCATCATTGTACCCGCACTGTCGTTAAATCTTAAATCGGCCTTTTCTACGTTACTCTGTTTTCTTATTATAATATGCTTCTGGAAAGCCTGTATTAAGACGATGGTCTTGGAGAATTATTACATCATTCGATGATACAGATTGTATAGTATAAGACTAAGTGGGGACCCAAGGGCGTCGTTATGCCCACGCGGTCGTTAAATTTTAAATCTGACGTAACTTTTGCTGCGTAACTCTGTTTCTTTATTATAATATATTTACGGAAAGCTTGTAACAAGACGAATGCCGTGGAAAATTATTACATCATCTGTGGATGCAAATAGCATAGCGGAAGACTTCTTGTAGACCTGTGATCGTCGTTATGGCCGCGTGGCCGTTAGAATCTTAAATCGGCCAAAATTTTTGCTACGTAACTCCGTTTGCTTATTATAATATGTTTCTGGAAAGCTTGTAACGAGACAAAGGTTCTAGAAAATTGTTACATTATTAGGTGTTGTAGACAGCATAGTAGAAGACTACATGGAGACCTAAGGTCATCATTAATCCCGCGCGGTCATTAAATCTTAAGTCGGCCATAACTTTTCCTATGTAACTCTGTTTTTCTAATAATAATATTTTTTTAGAAAGCCTGTAATAGGACAAAGCTATTGGAGAAGTATTACATCATTCGATGATATAGATAGTATAGCATAAGACTAAGTGGAGACCCAAGGGCATCATTATGCCCACGCGGTCGTTAAATTTTAAATCATAGGTAACTTTTGCTGCGTAACTCCGTTTTTTATTATAATATGTTTACGAAAACCTTGTAATAAGATGAATGCCCTGGAAAATTATTACAACATTTAGGGATGCAAACAGCATAGCGGAAGACTACTTGGAGACCTATGGTCATCGTTATGGCCGCGCGGTTGTTAAAACCTTCAATCAGTCATAATTTTTGCTACATAACTCCGTTTGCCTATTATAATGTGTTTTTGGAGAGCTTGTAATGAGTCGAAGGCCTTAGAAAATTGTTACATCATTGGGTGATGTAGACAGCATAGCAGAAGACTACATGGAGACCTAGGGTCATCATTATGCCCGCGCGGTCATTAAATCTTAAGTCGGCCGTAACTTTTTTTACATTACTCCATTTTCTTATTATAATATGTTTCTGGAAAGTCTTTATGGAGACGATGGTCCTGGAGAACGATCACATCATTCGATGATTTAGATTGTATAGCATCAGACTAAGTTGAGACCCAAGGCGTTGTTATGCCCCGCGGTCGTTAAATTTTAAATCAGACGTAACTTTTACCACGTAACCCCATTTTCTTACTATAATTGTTTACGAAAAGCTTGTAACAAGATGAATGCCCTGAAAAATTATTACATCATGTGGGGATGAAAACAGCATAGCGGAAGACTACTTGGAGACCTATGGTCGTCGTTGTGGCCGCGTGGTCGTTAAAAAATTTTAAATCGGCCATAATTTTTACTACGTAACTCCGTTTGCTTATTATACTATGTTTTTGGAAAGCTTGTAATGAGAAGAATGCCTTAGAAAATTGTTACATCATTTGGTGATGTAGTCAGCATAGCAGAAGACTACATGTAGACCTAGGATCATCATTATCCCTCGCGGTCGTTAAATCTTAAATCGGACATTACTTTTGCTACGTAACTCTGTTTTCTTATTATAATATGTTTCTAGAAACCCTACAATAGGACGAAGCTCCTAGAGAACAATTACATCATTTGATGATATAGACAGTATAGCGTAAGACTAAGTGGAGACCCAAGGGCACAGTTATGTCCGTGCTGTCGTTAAATTTTAATCGAACGTAACTTTTGCTATGTAACTCTGTTTTCTTAATATAATATGTTTATGGAAATCTTGTAATAAGACAAATGCCCTTGAAAATTATTACATCGATGGGGGATGTTAACAGCTTAGCGGAAGACTACTTGGAGACTTGGGGTTCTCGTTATGGCCGTGCGGTCATTAAAATCTTAAATCGGCCATACTTTCTGCTATGCAATTCTGTTCGCTTATTATAATATGTTTCTGGAAAGCTTGTAATGAGATGAATGCCCTAAAAAATAATTACATCCTTGGGGATGTAAATAGTATAGAGGAAGACTACTTGGAGACCTGGGATCGTCGTTATGGCCGCGCGGTTGTTAAAATCTTAAATCGGCCATACTTTTTGCTACGTAGCTCCATTCGCTTATTTTAATATGTTTTTGGAAAGTTTGTAATGAGACGAAGGCCCTAGAAAGTTGTTAGATCATTGGGTGATGTAGATAGCATAGCAAAAGACTACATGGAGACCGAGGGTCATTATTATCCCCACACCGTCGTTAAATCTTAAATCGGCCTTAACTCTTTCTACCTTACTCCGTTTTCTTATTGTAATTTGCTTTTGGAAAGCCTGTATTAAGACGATGGTCTTGGATAATTATTACATCGTTCGATGATACAGATTGTATAGCATAAGACTAGGTGGAGTATCATGAGCGTCATTATGCCCGCGCGGTCGCTATATTTTAAATCTTACGTAACTTTTGCTGTATAACTCCATTTTTTAATTACAATATGTTTACGGAAAGCTTGTAATAAGCCGAATGCCCTGGAAAATTATTACATCATTTGGGAATGCAAGCAGCATAGCGGAAGACGACTTGTAGACCTGTTATCGTCATTATAGCCGTGCGGCCGTTAGAATCTTAAATCGGCCATACTTTTTGCTACGTAACTCCGTTTGCTTATTATAATATGTTTCTGGAAAGCTTCTAACGAGACGAAGGTCTAGAAAATTGTTACATCATTAGGTGATGTAGACAACACAGTAGAAGTCTACATGGAGACCTAGGGTCATCATTGTCCCTGTGCGGTTGTTAAATCTTAAGTCGGCCATAACTTTTGCTACGTAACTTCGTTTTCTAATAATAATATTTTTTTAGAAAGCCTGTAATAGGACCAAGCTATTGGAGAAGTATTACATCGTTCGATGATATAGATAGTATAGCGTAAGACTAAGGGGAGACCCAAGCGCATCGTTATGCCCACGTGGTCGTTAAATTTTAAATCGTAGGTAACTTTTGCTGCGTAACTCCATTTTTTATTGTAATATTTTTACGGAAAGCTTGTAATAAGATGAATGGCCTGGAAAATTATAACAATATTTGGGGATGCAAACAGCATAGCGGAAGACTACCTGGAGACCAGTGGTCGTCGTTATGGCCGCGCGGTGGTTAGAACCTTCAATCAGTCATAATTTTTGCTCCGTAACTCCGTTTCCCTATTATAATATGTTTTTGAAAAGCTTGTAATGAGTCGAAGGCCCTAGAAAATTGTTACATCATTGGGTGATATAGACAGCATAGCAGAAGACTACATGGAGACCTAGGGTCATCATTATGCCCGCGCGGTCGTTAAATCTTAAATCGGTCATAACTTTTTTTACATTACTCCGTTTCCTTATTATAATATGTTTCTGGAAAGTCTTTATGGAGACGATGGTCCTGGAGAATGATGACATCATTCGATGATACAGATTGTATAGCATAAGACTAAGTTGAGACCCAAGGTGTTGTTATGCCCCGCGGTCGCTAAATTTTAAATGAGATGTAACTTTTACTGCGTAACTCCATTTTCTTACTATAATATGTTTACGGAAAGGTTGTAATAAGACGAATGCCCTGAAAAATTATTACATCATTTGGGGATGTAAACAGCATAGCGAAAGACTACTTGGAGACCTGTGGTCATCGTTATGGCCGCACGGTCGTTAAAAAATCTTAAATCGGACATAATTTTTACTACGTAACTCCGTTTGCTTATTATACTATGTTTCTGGAAAGCTTGTAATGAGAAGAATGCCCTAGAAAATTGTTACATCATTTGGTGATGTAGTCAGCATAGCAGAAGACTACATGTAGACCTAGGATCATCATTATCCCTCGCGGTCGTTAAATCTTAAATTGGCCATTACTTTTGCTACGTAACTCTGTTTGCTTATTATACAATGTTTCTGGAAAGCTTGTAATGAGAAGAAGGCGCAAGAAAATTGTTACATCATTTGGTGATGTAGACAGCATAGCAGAAGACTATATATAGACCTAGGGTCATCATTATCCCTCGCGGTCGTTAAATGTTAAATCGGCCTTAACTTTTGCTACGTAACTCTGTTTTCTTATTATAATATGTTTCTAGAAACCCTGTAATAGGATGAAGCTCCTGGAGAATTATTACATCGTTTGATGATGTAGAAAGTATAGCGTAAGACTAAGTGGAGACCCATGGGCATAGTTATGCCCGCGCGGTTGTTAAATTTTAAATCGAACGTAACTTTTTGTCACGCCCTGGGTTTTAATAGAAAAGCTAGAATATAATAACCAATTTGGTTACATAAGAGTTTTCCCAACGTAAATGTTTAAGAATATTACATATATACCAAGTCCTATTTTAACTACGATTCGTCATCCTGGAGCGA
>QLOD02173154.1:0-11686 GCA_003260245.2 Sideroxylon spinosum
TGTACCTGAATATTAAATTGCGTTATAAGTAATTACGTTAAAGTGTTATATGTTATTAATCCTTAAAAAAAAAAAAAAATGAAAGTCGATATCTTATTCATTAGAACCCACCAATGCCTTTACGTGCGTAGATCCTCCACTGTATGACAGTAACAAATCAAATGGCAATGCGACTTTTACCTATTTGCCATTGACTTGGCTTTTTTATTTGTTCGAACCGAACAGTTTGGCAGATTGTTGCCAGAATTTTTGGAACCGTAATTTGGACCCAATCACCTTTTTCCTTTTGTAGACACCGCTTGTGCTCGCCACCTGTCGGTATTCCGTTTTCCACGTATTAACCAAGACAGTAGCTAGATCTTGATTTAGGGGACTGCAGTTGGGGATTTGCTGCAGCCGCTACAGTTACCTAAAATGACATTGTTTCACATATGTTTCTATATTCGAATATGAATTGATACATTCAAAATGACGCTATTCCATTTATGTCTCCACATTTGAATATGCAATGATGCATCGAACAGCCTAAGAATTAGTAAGATAATAAGAAGAAGAAGATAATAACATTCAAAATATAAGAATGAATATGAAAGAACAGTTTAATAAACTAATTCAAAATATATGATGTAATCTAATATGAAAATTCTGAAATTTTTGATAGAATACGTTTTTCCTTTTGTTTTACTTGTTGTAAATCTTTGAGAATAAAATTAATAATAATTGGAAGACTTCTACTTTCTCTATTTGAATCAAGGAGTAGAAGATTTAAATAATTTTCTAAATTTTTTCTATGTCTTCTTGTGATTGATAATGCTTGTTTGTAATATGGTAAATGAATCATAATATAAACAAATGAAAACAGGAAGATATGATAAAAATGATTTTATTAATAAAATGGTTCTAAAGAGATAAAACTTACTTGTAGAAAGTTTATCTTCTAAAGAACTTGATACATTTGATGACAAAGGGTTTTCAGGAGGTAGGGAAGGTAATACAAGTTTAATGGAAATTTTGGGATTCAAAAAAACTCTCCCTGAGCAAGGAGGAAACCCTTGCTTTTATAATGGAGGGAAGAGCCTCGAATGGGAATTTGGCTACAGTTTTTCCCTTCTCGGGTAGTGATAAAGGGTCGATGACTTATTGATATAAAGGTGACATAAAGTTTTGATGTTACATAAAGAAAAAGTAAAAAGCAAAAATAATTACTACTTTAATAAATATGACATAAAGTTTGATGGCTTCAGTGGCCCACGCATGTGTTGCTACAGGTATTTGAAACTTGTGGCTTGATGAGTTGTTGTTGACGTCATGATGAAGCTGATTTGATAGAGTCAGTCAGAAAGCCTTGAAATCTACAGTGCCTTCGCATGTGATGCTACAGGAGCTGGACCCCTTGATAATTGATGATGTCATGGCTTGATAATGCTGATGCTTGATGATATTAGTTTGATAAAAGAAGGTCATTCCAAGTTATTTTTTAGACTTGGATTTACCATTCTTCTTGATATTGGATTTTGAAGGAGATTGCTTGATAGGTGGGAGAATTCTATAACAGTCATCTTCATTGTCATTATCCAAATTTATTGAGCTGAAGCTTTCTGCTAAAGTATTGGAGTCCTCTCTGGATTCTTGATCATGTTCTGATAAGGATTCCAGGGCTTACGAAAACTATAATTTTAATTCTTCTTTGGATGCTGCTGATGTACGTTTTGATAAATTTCTGCTCTTTTGAAGCAAGAACTGGGGTGTTGTTGCAGATACCATTGTAGGATTTTGTTGAAAATATTTTTCGATGACGGCAGGGGTAACCCTGTCAATTTGAATTGATCCCACCATTTTACCTTAAATCTTCTAATTAAGGAAGAAATAGTTGGACCATGGGGAACATATTCCCATTGGACAATCCAGGCTTGGGAAAATGTTTTGAAGAAATAAAATAGATGGGGGAATTTGTTAATAGGATGGATTGATGGAATTTTGAATTTTTCTTAATAAATCTGGAGGCCTTGGAGGGCTGGTTTGGGCAGGATGTCAGGGACTGGTTCAAACATGTTCCACCATTCTGTGAACCAGACAAGAAGGGTTTGGGAAATTTTGTTATTAAAATAAAACATCCATGAGTGCCTGAATGTTTTATTTTGATGAAAGAAAGCTTGATACTAAGCTTGTCTATAATCGAAATAATTGTAGTTTGATGGAGCAAAATGTTGGGAAAATGGACGGGTTTGATTTGGATGGATGGCCTAGTCGTCTATGGTTAGGATTTTTGATATTTGACAGGTTGAATAGGCAATTTGATTCGGGTCATATTTATCTGGATAGTGTTTGAAAGATACTGATTTAGTATCAACAAGGATAAATTCATAAAATTGTTGGGTTTTCAAAGGTTTTGATGAAAAAAAATGATTGTTTGATATGTAAATGGATTGGAGAAATTCATGGGCGGCTTGATAGTTTGATGGATCATTGAAAGGGTTCGAAACTTCATTTTGAAGTTCTGTGATAAGATAAGTTTGAGATTTTTCAAACTATGGTGATTTTGTTGTTGGAGAAATTTTGGAAATTGGAGTGGGATTTATCGATACTGCCACTTGTTTTGATAAAGAATGAATAGGGCCAAGAGCCACCATTAAGGAAGAGAGACGTGCTACCACCTCTTTTGATACTGCTGGTGCTGTGAGTGTTTGAGCAAAACTCTTGTCACTTGCTTGGCTTAATAGTTTTTGTTATTGGGCTTCTTCTTTTGCAATTTGGTTATACCAGTCCAAGGTAGAAAATGGTTGTTTTCTGGGAACATTGGTAGATAGGCTTGATATAGGTGTTTTGATTGATGAGTACCATGGAATATGATGCATTGGTGGTTATTGGTTGTGTTTGATAAGAAGATGCAGGTTTGGTAGTTTTAGGAGGCATGGTTTCTCTGCAAGAATTCACGGGTAAAGAAGTCAGGGATAGAGTTTGCTTCTCCTTTGATGTATTCAATTTTGTAATAAAAAACGGACAAGATTGCTTGCCACCTTGCAAAAAATTGTTTTGATGCAATATTTTGAACATCTTTTTGTAAAACATGTTTGGCAGCTTTACAATCAATGCGAATTAAAAATTCTTGATTTAATAAATCACTTTGAAATTTTTGAACACATAATACAATAGATAAAATTTCATTTTTAATAGTGCTATAAGTCCTTTGGGCATTGGTCCATGTTCTGGAGGTAAATCAGACTAAGTGCTCTTGATGATGACCTGGGAGACGTTGTTTAAGAATACCACCATATCTAAGATCTGATGCATCAGTTTCTACAATCTTATATGCCTGAGGGTCAGCTAAATGCAGGCACAGAAGAGATTTGATATGTTGTTTGAGTTGCTTAATAATCTATGTATGGTTTGGTGACCATAGAGAAGGATTTTTCCTAAGCCTTTCTCTTAGTGGAGCAGTAATGATACTGAGTTTTTGATAAAATTCAGAGATGTAATTTAGACTTCCTAAGAATCTCTGAAGTTGTTGTTTATCTTTGATTCATCAGGAAATTTGCTTGCAAATTCTAATGCTCTTTCAATTGGAGTAGTTATTCCTTGGTCAATGTAATGTCCAGGAAATCTTCTTTTTGTTTGAAAGAAATTAATTTTTGTTGGAGAAAGCACTAAACCATTTTTCTTTATGATATAAAGGAATGTGTTTAAATGTTTCCAATGAGATTGAATGCTATTTGAAAAGATTAATATATCATCAATATAAGCTATTAAGAAATTAGTATACGAATTAAATATATCATTCATAATTGTTTGGAACTCACTTGGGGTATTTTTTAATCTAAAAGGCATAACATTCCATTCGTATTGTCCAAATGGTACTGTAAATGCCGTTTTATATTTGTCCTATTCGGATATCTGAATCTGCCAAAATCTAGATTTTAAATCAAATTTTGAAAATATTTTAGCATGTACAAGTCTTTGAAAGAGGTCTTGCTTGTTAGGGATTAGATATCTTATCTATTGCAAGACATCATTTAAAGATTTGTAATTAATTACCAATCTTGGAGTTTCCCTTTCTAGTTGTGCATTCTTGTTTACATAGAAAGCTGCACAGCTCCAAGGAGATTTTAATGGTCTTATTAGTTTTTTATCTAATAAATCTTGAATTTCCTTTTTGCAATAATCCAGGAGTTCTTGATTCATTTTTTATTGGTCTTGCTTTTGTTTTAATTTGTGATTCATGAAAATCTTTGATATAAGGAAGACTTACAATATGTTGTTTCCTATTCCAGAATGCATTTGGAATAGTGGAAGAAACTTCCTTGATTATTTTATTTTTAAATTTTTCAATTGTTAATTGCAACTGACTATCTTCAAGTTGATTCTTGATTTGTTGGCTTAATTTTTCCTGTTTTAAGGACATTAAATGTTTTTTTTTAATATGATTTTTGATATATTGTTTATTTGGGTTTTATTTATTGCTATATTTTTAAGAACGTTTAAGTCTTTGATATTCAGAGGATTGATGAATTCAAATATGTTTTCTTGATGAAATATATTTGTAGAAATCCCTTTGGGGGATACTGTCATAGGTTGGAGAAGATTTAAGAAAGGTGTTCTTATTATCATCTCTCTATTCAAATCTTTTACTAAGATGAATGGAGTTTTGATACAAATTCCTTGGTTACATACATGTGCATTTGATAACTTATATTTAACTCTTAAACGCATACCATTGGCAAATGATAGCCGTTCTTTGGTGGTTTCAAAATATTTCATTGGCATTAATCTTTCTTGGATGTAGTTGAGATCAGCACCAGAGTCAAATAATGGGGTTGTATTGATAGTATATTCTTTATTTATTTGACGTTCCATTTTTGATAAGATATTTGAGTTAGTAGGAAAATATCATCTATTTTATGTTCATTCTCATGGTTTTGGAAAGTTTCATGTTCAAATGTTGAAGTTTTAGTATTATCAGGTTGTTGGGCTTTTAGGATTAATATTTGATTTGTTAAATCTTGTATTTCAAGTTTTGATAATCCTAATTCATTTTTTAGAGTTCTTATTTCTCGCTTGATTTCTTTGATATCAGATTTGATTTCTTTTATTGGAAATTTTTGAGGTTTTTGAGGCTATTTAGCCTTGTTTTAATATCGAGTCAAGGTCATAATAGTTTTCTATGATTTTTTCTTTATTCTTTTTGGTTTGTTGAAGATTTTCTCTGAGTTTTAATGAGTAATTTCTTTTTAGAAGAGGGTCTTCAATATCCTCAATCATTTCCATGATTATTTCTTGTTCTTTTGTAATAACATTACAATGATAATTATTTTTGACAGTTTTACTGCTTGATGAATTATCAAATATGTCTTGATTAGATTCAGTTGATGAAGTGATATTATCTATTTGAAAATCATCTTGGGATTTTGATATTTCTTGCTCTAAGTCAGAACTTGCAAGCATTAATATTTCTAATTGTTTTATGAGATGTTCGTTTATATCTAATGAATTTATTTTATTTTTCATTGGACATTTGTTCTTATAGTGTCCAACTTTCCCACATTTATAACATGTTGGAGGTGTTTCTTATTATCGACATATTTCTTTGATTTTTTCCTTTGCCAAGATTGTTGTGGCTTTTTATAAGGTTTCTTTTTATAGAAATTTGCCAAGATTGTTGTGGCTTTTTATAAGGTTTCTTCTTATAGAAATTATCTTGACTAGGTTGGATATATTTTTTCTTTTTATAATAAGGTTTTGATGCAAATTGTTTTTTATGTTTTCTTGATGAAGGTATATTTTGCCTAACTAGTCCAAATTATTCACAAAATGTGCGTAGTTCTTTATGTGATTAAGTTAATTCTCTTTGCAATCTTTGATTTAATTGGAAATTAGTGCATATTTCAAATGGTATGTCTTTTATTGTATCTGATATATCTAGGAATGTTAATTGTTCATAAGGTATAATCCCTTCATTATGTTTTCTTAATCGGGTTTTTACTTTTTCAGCAAATAATCTTGGAAAACCATCAATAAATTTTTCTTTCTAGAACGGGAGACATTGGTCATCTCTTATTCCAAGTTTTGTTAAAAATATTTCTTCATACCAGTGATAATCTTGTAGTTCTGGATATTTTAGGTTTGCTAAGATCACTGAAGATCTTTCTTCAATTTTTGATGTGTTTCCTATAAAATATTTGACGATGGAAAATATTAGAGTGTTGACAGCATCTTCTACTGTCGTTAGATTATTATCATCATCTTCAATTTTGATAGGTTCATTATATTCATCAGTCTTAATAGCATTTAATATATTATCTCTTTCAATCTCGCTAAGTTATTTATCCCACCAAGTTTTAAGTCTGCCAGAAAATCCTGATATTAAGATTTCTGCGACTGCTTTATCTGAACATTGTTTTTTCATTCTATAAGCACTTGTGACCATAGTCATTTGTTGAAGTTGTTTGATTTTTTGATATTCTGTTAATTCATCTAAATTCCATTTTTAGATTCCAGTACCTTTAAAAAATTAAGTTGGTTCAACTAATTCTTCAAATTGTTGGTCAGGAAAAGATGGTCTTGGATAATAGTTTTTTGATTGTTTTGTATTATGCTTGTTATGATCCCATCTGACCATATTTAATGTTTCATCTTGAGGGGTAAAAGCTTCTAATATTTCTTTAACTTCTGTTTTAGATAGTTGAGACAATGTATGGATGGCTTTTATTCTTCTGGATGGAGTTAATGTTTCAGCAACGAAAAATGTTAGAGTATTTTGCAATTTTGTAATTTTTTGATCGATTTCTTGTATAAAATCTTTATCTTTTACTTGATTATTGATTTTCTTGGGGATTTCATGAGGAATAAAAATAGGTTTAATAGTTTGATGAGAACCTTAGCTTGATTCCGACTCTGTTTCATGGAGAGTCGTTTGAATTCTATGTAATTGATCACTTCTTGTTTTGAGATTTTGGTTTGTAACATTATTTTGTTCCATTATCTTTTATACATCTCTTGATGTTACATCAGATTCTGATGGAGATTTCATTTTATAAGGTAAGGCTTTTATTATTGAATTCCTATGTTGGAATGATATTTCTTCATGAAGTAGATGGACAGATTGTTTGATATCATCAGATGTGTTCCATTTTTGGGGTTTTTGGGTAACATTTATTTCTTTTGAAAATGGATATTCCATTTAATTATTTGATGCATAGATTTCAAACCGATCGAAGAATCTAAATTGTGTTTTATAATTTTGAACATATTTATAAAATTTTTCTCTTAAATGGGTTCTTGCGATTTCATCAAAGTTTGAGAGAAACCATTTTTTTAGTATTTTCAGGAGATTCAAAGTCTTATTTTAATATATTTTTATCCATAATAAATTCTCTATTTATAACAAAGATATGAGGATTGTCTTTCATTTGAGATTGGGTTGGAGACATATGTGTTGAAGATTTACTATCTTCGTCTTTTTCTTGTTGATTTGTTTGATCTTGATAAACAGGTTGAGGTATGGATCTATCTTTAACTCTATTTATTTTAAGAGGTTCATAATAATTTGATGTTGGAATTGATGAGCAGGAAGATCTGTGTGGTGTAAATGATTCTTTTGGATATATGGTGGAAGTTGTTTGGAGAGACATAAGGTCTTCTTCTTCTTTGATTCTTAGATTTGAGAATCTGGAAGATGAAAACTTTAGCCTAACAGCTCCATCCGAAAATTTTTGGATTTGATGAAGTGTTTTGTTTTCTACTATTGGAGCAAGCACTTGATCTTCAAGTTCCATTCTGAAGGAAGATTGATATCATTCCATACTATAGTCTCTGGGACTATAAGGTTGGAATTTTCTTTTTGAGTTTGAAAAAATATTGTTTCTCCTTTTAGACTTATGGTTTTAACATTAGGATCCATAAGGACGGTCATAGTTTTATAATGGATTCGATAGATGACAGCAAAAGGAATGTTTCCAGGTTCCATATCATGACCAGAAGTTCGGATTTTTAATACAAGAGAGTTTAATATTCTAGAATCATGTAATGAAACCAGATAATTTGGAAAACAATTGAAATAAACTGGACCATTATACAGGCTTGTTTCAATGACTCCTAACAAAGAGTCTTGAAATTTGTGATGTCTTTGATCCCTAAGACAAAGCAAGATTGATGTATTTAACCCAATGTGGATCAAGGGTTGGATAACCACTTGGACCAGACCAAAATGAATATAAGAATATATTTCTTGATTTTTTTGATGATTTTTGAGTCAAGAAGTTTGATAGATTGACATTCCAATGTAAAAGAGACAGTTTATTCAACTGTCTTGATGGAATAATCTGAAGAAAATGACCATTTTTTAATATGATGGACGTTTTTTATAGAAACATTTGGGATTTTCTAGTTTGATATGGGTTGTTGTATATTTTGGATGTTATGTTCTTCTTGATTTATTATATTACTATCTTGGGATGAGCTTGATGCCCTAGACATAGATCTAGATAAGAATGCCATGATATAAATTTTAAATTTCTATTTTATTTTACAGATCTAAATAAATCTCTCTCCCTAGGCCTGTCAACAACTTACGCCAAAAATCGGGACTTACAACACACTGCCCTAACTGGCTACGCGACTTTATATACCGAGTCAGGTGTTAGATCTACTAGATTATGCAAAATAGGGATAAAAATTCAAAATGTCTAAGATGAAAGTCTTACACTATACCTATGGCTCTGATGCATCGAATGCATCATTGCATATTCAAATATGGGGAATTAAGTAGGACGGTATCATTTTAAAGGAAAAAAAGGCTGAAATTATATCATTATATGATGACTGTAGTGGCTTCAGCCCTCTCTCTTCTACTAGATTTAACCTTCTTGTATTAGCCTATTAAATCCTAAAGTACAGCTACTTAAGCCATCCTTTCTCTGGGCTATAGTAACAAAATTATTTGAGATTTTAATTTCATCCCATATATTTGTGAAATTTTCACAAAAATATAAAAATTCGATTAAATTATGAGAAAATAGAAGCATCTCGATGACGCGAAATTGTCCAAATCTTCTATCAGTTCAAACTTATCCTGTTATACCTTGCATGCACTATTAAAAATCTAAATTACCTAATAGTATAAATACACTAATAACTAAGTACAAACTAAAGAATAATAAAAGGGTTACTAGCCTTTACATCTCTTATACTTAGCCCCATTTTCACTTTAACTTCTTAACTTTATAAATGTGCACTAATTTCTTCTCTACTGTACACAAAAGTACAACAATGGATGTCGTTACATTAAGTTCTAAAAAGTAAAAAAAGCCCATTGTTCTGCTATTGCGAATTTCAATGCTTTAAAGTGATACACCTCCAAACTTATCGAAAAGCTTCTAAATTCCAAAATCTAGGATTTTTTTTTTCTCAAAATCAAGCTAGTATAGGGAGTTGTGCTTTGCCATAACCAATAAAGAAAGCTAGGATTTTGCTCATGAGAAACTCATTTTGTGATTTGGTGGAGATTTTTGACAAATCTACCAAAATATATTTGATCTATATGTATATATAAAATTTATTTCATGATTTGATGAAGATTTATAGAAAATTCATCAAATCAAATTCGATATACATGTATATATAAAATTTGTTTGTGATTTGGTGGAGTTGTGTAAAATCTAGATTTGATATATATATGTATTCGGTTGTATGTATATATGTATACACAGGATTTCATATATATATCTAATCTAAAAATTGATCAAACCCACCTCCAAATTCAAATCCTTCAAAGAGAAAATTTTCAAATCAAAGAGATAAGTACGTTTCCATCCTCCAACCCCTTTTGTCTCCTCCCCCTATTTCTTTCTATTTCTTTCTTCACCATCATCTTCTCAAGCCCATCTAGTTCAAACGCTCAAAACCCACTTGATGGGTAGACCCAGTTAAAAGTAGTAAAGAAAAAGAGAGTTTTTTCAACTGTGTAGTTCTTGAACTTGATTGGATTTGTGTTCAGCGTTCTACATTGTAGTAACATAATGACATGAAGCACAGAAGGTTCATAGCAGCAGAACGAAATGAAGAAGAAGGGTATTTTCGTCCATTCACCACTTTTTATGAGGTATATAGCACACCTGCATTTATTTTAAGCATGAAGCACACGCACTGTTAACTTTAATGATTTCATCCGTTGTTACACTTTTGTGTATAGTAAAAGGGTATTAGTGCACAGTTATAAAGTTGAGAGGGTAAAAGTGAAAATGAGTCGAAGTACAGGGGGTGTGAAAGTTATTAATCCTAAAAAACTTGGTTACAGCGTTGGAATCAAAGCGGTATCTATTGTTCATCAATAACAATATTCTTGATTTCTTTCACTTTAATTAAGAATAATTATATATATATGAGATATATAATATCTTAGATGTACTTGTTAATTATTAAAAATTTATATATATGTATGTGACATATATGATATAGGGTGTGTTTGGAGTTCTATAAATTTGTATAAATTAGTAAAAGTTAATGTCTCGTATTTTGTGCAGTGAGTAGAAATTTTAAATTTTATAGTCTCGTAATTCGTGTTTATAGAGATTTAAAAAATTTTGTATTATTTTTTTTAGCACCAAACGATGCCATAATATAATACTTATATATATCTTTTGATATTTCAATTGACTATGTTTAAATTTTCTAATGAATGAACTATACAAACAAAATTTTAACATTAGCCATTTAATTTGTGACTCTTTATTTGTTTATTATTTGTTTGATAAATTAATTTCTATCTCTATAACCTAAATTTATCAAATCAAATAGATTACATCGTTATAAAATTTTACAATTACACATATTATATGATAATATAAACAATTATACTTATGTACAGAACAAAAAAAATTTTTATAATACTTTTTAAATTTATATGAAATAGTCACCTATATTTACACATGTTTAATAACAAACACATAAATAAAAAAATATTATAATTTATTTTCTTGACTCATTATTTTTGCATATATTTTAATGAATAATTTTTTATATATGTAATTATAGTTCAAGACATAATAAAAAAAAATTACTTGATAAGAAAAATTATGGCCATAGCAAAATTGATGATATAAATTTCATCCAATTATTATCGAATTATTCCCGAGTTTTTTTAATGAATTTGAGTGTTATATTGAAATTTTTTATATTTTTTTTCTGAGCTATCCCAAATAATTTCTGAATTATGAACTATTCCCCACCGAATAATTTCCAAACACCAAATTTGTTACGTTGCTCTGGGCTCCCAAAGTGGAAAGAACCACTCTTCATTCGAATTAACTCTTATTGGCAAGACACGAGTCTCACCCGGATCCATTTCTTAGGCAACCAAGTTAGTTGACACTATAATATTCTTCTATGAGAAAAACAGTGCCATGTCTCTGAAACATGCTCTTCTAACCAACAACATAACTCAAGCATGGTTGGATCACAATACTTACCAGCACAGTCGGCCTTGAGGTGAGCCCCGGCCAAGGGCAACAAAAAAACAATTTTTGGATCAAAAAAAAAAATAAAAAATGAGTTTTTAGATAGTTTAAAGTATGATGAGTTGATTGAAGAATTTGTTTCAAAAAATGTAAAGAAAAGTATGTTTCTTTGAACCGGATCGTTCTAATTATAAAATACCATAACCGGATTAGTTTTTGATGTAATAAATACTAAAAAA
>QLOD02173170.1:0-11685 GCA_003260245.2 Sideroxylon spinosum
AGAATGAAAAAAGTATAAAATTTAAAAAATTAAAAATAAGTAAATACAAACCAAATATATTGATGAATGATTTTTATGTTATTATATTATTGAATTCATTTCAATAAAAATATGTATTGGGAATTTTATAGCTTTTTTTCTACATTTTTTTTTATTTTTTCCTTTACAAAATCTTTATTCCAAACACACCCTTGGGTTGTGCCATAAGTATTAGAAAAACAGTTGTAGTAAATACTTCCAAAGGAATACAATTGAGGGAAAGAAATATAATAAAAATATGTAAAGAAAAAATTATAAAGAATCTCTCTTGCTCCCTCTTAAGATTTGTTTTATATATATATATATACATATATATATTAATTCAACCCTTTTGATTAGGAGACTAACACGAAGGAATACGGTTTTCTTCTTACTTTCGTTTCCTTTGCCATTTGTGATGGTACTAGAAACGAGCTGAGCTTCCAAAAGTGTGATCTTTTTATTGGGCATGAATTAATGGTGAAATGGAATTAAGATTAAAATTAATAGATACTGAGATTAATTGTAATTAAAAAAAAAAAGAGCCATAAATTACCTGACAAAAATATTGAAATGGAATTAGAATCAAAAGTAGTAAAATATTAGGATTTTAAAAAAGTGACGTAATAAAAGGTGAGAAGTAGTAAATATGAGGATTAAATTTAAAAAAGAATAGAAAAAAAACTAGCAAAACAGCGTTGTTGCTGCCCAGGATCGAACTGGGGACCTTTAGTGTGTAAGACTAACGTGATAACCACTACACCACAGCAACAGATGCCTTCACATCTACACAATAAAGCACATTCACTCAGATGAAGGTTACATGACAAGGGAAGAGAGAGAGAGAGAGGTGGGCTGGTGGGTCTAGGCGAAAAGTGATGGAGCTAAGTGTTCGAAGTCGAATTTTTTTATTTGAAAATTTAAATTTTATTTGAAATATTTTTTATTTAAATAAATAAGAGTTATAATCTTTTGTTTTTCAAACACAATTTTAGTTTTTGTTTTAAAAAAAAAACCAATAACAATAATAAATAAATGTAAATAAAATAAAAATAACAACATTATCAAGACGGGGTCGTTTCAGATCAAGCCCCTCCTCGCCTATTCCCACACTCCGACAACTCATCCTAGGGGAGATATCCTCAGTGGCGATCATGTGATTTATTAATATAAAGATAACGTGAATGTATCCACGAGGCCGGCACACGTTGTGAAATGGGCTGGCCCAATGTACCCACGCCTAGGGGCAGGTGGACCATTCTTGTTCATTTATCTAAATACTAAATAATTAGCCTTGGTTTGGAAAGAAAAAAATTAATTTTTTTTTTTTAATTGATTAGTTGCAGACTGATTATTAAAAAAATTAGTTTTTTTTGGTATTTGGGAAGGGAAAAAAAAACTAACTTTCTAGTAGTTAACTTTTTAGTTTTTTGTTACCAAACCAAACAAAATCAAATGAAACCAAGTATTTTCCCACTAAATAGAGTTACTTATTTGAATTTGACGAAACTAATCAAATCTGTTTAGTATCATGTCCTCCATTAGATCTATATAGATAAGTTTACATTTAATAGTTTTTTTTCTAACTTTCTTTAAGTCTCCCTCTTCCTTTCATACTTCTGGCAACTGTCCCTTTTTTTATTTTTGACAATCTCCTACTCCTAACTTTTTAGCTTTTTGTTAATTTAATATTTTTATCCTTGAATGTTTAAAAAAAATTTAAAGTGTAAAAGGATAAATTTAATTATTTGAATAAATTTAATCATTTTAAAAAAATTAAAATAACTCATAACTAAACTATAAGTTACAAAATACCAAAACAAACCTTAACTTTTTTGTTTTCATTCCGTAATTTATCCCTTTCCCTACTTTGAAACACGATGGCATGCAACCTTTTTTTTTTTTTTTTTTAATATTCTTTTATTCATTCCGTATGATTATACCATGTTATATTTTTACGAAGACCACATTGAAAACTCCGAGCACGCATCACAACTCACAAATTTATTGTAAATAACGGCATCACAAATTTTTTTTTTTTGGTAATATATTTAGTTTTATATATACTAAGGCTCCGTTTGAGAAAAAAAATTTAATTTTTTTTTAACTGGCTAGTAGCTAGTTATTAAAGTTGTGTTTGAGAAGGAAAAAAAAAATTAGTTTTTTAGTAGCTAGCTTTTTAATTTTTTGTTCATTTGATATTTTTACCTTTGAAAGTTTAAAAGAAGATTAAAATATAAGAGGGTAACTTTAGTAATTTTAGAAAAAAAAATCAAAAAGCTAGTAGCTGGTTACTTCTACCCAAACGGAGCCTAAATAAATCTATCTATATAATAAAACAGAATGATTTTTGAAAATATTTCTCTCACAAATTAAGATTTAATAATTAATAGTTATTTTTTCTTTCATTTATCAATTGAGATTATTTTAATAGACCCTACTATCATGTACCTCACTAAACGTTTTGAACATTCTAAATTTCAATATATTTCAAGGATAGAGATTATTTAATATTTCAAGAGTAGAGATTATTTAATATTTCAAGAGTAGAGATTATTTACAAATTAAAACTGACAAATCAAACTCTGCCCAATTATAATTTTTAGAAAATTAAACTTTTTAATTAAAAACACTATAATTTATGTTTTATTTTAAGGTGTTTATCAAAAATTAATTGAGCTAAAAAACATATAGGACCTAAAATTGAACTAAAACACATGTAGAGGCCTAACGTTTAAAAAAAAAAATTTTAAAAAACTAATAGATTATTATAACTTTTTCAATTTAAAAATTTTGTCTAAATTTGAGACATAATATTAATTTTGTTTAAAATGCCAAAACCAAAGGTTATTGTTAGTCTCTCTTCTAGAATCGGAGTTAAGCCTTAAACGACTTCTTTTGGCATTTTTTTCAACTTTGCCCCTTTCTATTTTGTTTTATTACCATTTTGTCACTTTCTCAATCTTCGTTTTTTTTTTTTTTTTTAATATTATTATCTAAAGAGTAATAGTAAAGGCTTTTTGGAATTTTTTTTCCCCATTTTGACCTTCTTCATGTTTAAAATTTATTGTCATTTTTTTCCTCCTGTTTCCTTTTCTGGTTATTTTTAAGAGTTACGTTTTTCAATTTTTATTTTGGTTATTTTCTTAGAATTATATTTTTTCTTATTTCTATTCTATTTTCTATATATTTATTTCTATTTCTATTCCATATAATAAGCGGCAATGTTTTAACATTTCAATGGCTTTTTTCGTTTCTTTTTTATTTTTCAATTTAACTGCTAATTTTTATCGACATCTATTGAAATTGTTCTTCAAATATTTTGAATATGTTTTTTTAGGATTTCAATAATTATTTTGATCCACTATTTTTCACTTTCATCCCTATTTTTTATTTATATCTACTAAAATTATTGTTAGCATGTTTTGAATATATTATATTTCTTAATCTCTCTTAATCGTATCATAGGATTAGTTTTGTCAAAAGATATTTTTATAACCAAAAAAAAAAAAAAAAAGAGCATGAAAATTAAACGAAAATGTTTCTCCCATATTCAATTTTTTTTTAATTTTTTTATCTTTTGTTTGCATCTCTCTGTCTATATACAAAAAAAAAAAAAAAAGGAAAAAAGAGTGATGAGAATTCAAAATTTCAGGTCATGTTTAGATTATAATACAAAATATAAAGAAAAATGTATCAAATTTAAAAATTAAAGTTATTAATTAATTTAAAAAATTTAATATATTAATTAATATATTTTAATTAATTTTTTAAATCAATTCAGATAAGAGTATATATTTAAGATTTTACTTTTTTTTATTTTTCATATCTTTTATTTATTTATTTTTACTTTTTTTTTGGCACTAAATTTTTATTTCAAACACACATTTTTTTTAGAATTTTATATTTTTGTTAAGGAGCTCAAATATTTTTTGCTAATTATTTTTTTCTTTCTTTTTTATTATTATTTTTATTTTATATTATTTAATTTTATTTTCTATCTCCTCGTGTCTCTGTATCTCTCTTTCTATTAAAAGAAAAAAAAGAAAAAAGGAAGTGATGCTGATTCAAAATTCATTCCGTTGTTTGGGTTATGTTGAAAAATGAAAGAAAAATGAATGTAAGTTAAGAAATTAAAATTAACAAGATTAAAAAACTAATGTATTAATGAATATCTTTTATTTATTATATTTTTTAATCCATTTACATAAAGATAAAATACTTTTCTGTAATTTTTTTATATTATTATATTATTTTATTCAATATTTATGAATTTTATTTTATCGCTTTCTCTCTCGTATCTTAAATTTAATGAATGTCAAAAGCTTAAATTTATATTCATTTAAGTTGTGTTTCGATTAATATTTTTCACTGAAAGAAAGAATGAGATTATTTAAAATTTTTCTTACTTAAATTATCATAGAAAATGTAAGAAAAATATATAAATTTAAAAAATTAAATTAAAATATTAATGAAGGTTTTTATAATATTCTATTATATTTTTAAATTCATTCAAATAATGTTATGTTTGAGATTTTATATTTTTTTATTTTCTTGCAAATGATGTTTTATTTATTTTCCTTTCATTTTTCTTTTCTCTCACTATTTTTTTTTTCACTCCAGATATAATTTTAGTAAATTTATATTTTTTCTTTGAATATCAGCCCATGCGACATTTTACTAGTATATATATAATAAAAAATAACATTTATGTAATAAATGTGTAATATTTAAACATTTAAAAAAGTTTCAAATATTTTATTTATAACAAAATAATTTATTATAAACTTATAAAAAAAAGGGATGTATATTATTACTCCAAACAAAAAATAAAATTTAAAATAAAAAAAGGTCACACATATCGAACTACCAATAATTCTTCAAATACTTAAAAATCGTAAAAAATTACTAAATTTTTTTTTCTTGTTTCACTAAATATAGTAAAAATTTTTAAAACAAAATTTTAATAAAAAAATATCAAAAATTACTAAAATTTAGATTTTAAAATAATTCTACGTCACAGCTGTCTAGTAAAGCACGAGCATCGAGTAACCGGAGAGGTCAGTTTTCGTTCATCTTCCCCTTTTCCCATTTTTTGAAAAAGATTTGAAGTACTGATATCGTGATCTTAGTTCAGTGAAAACAATTTGATTTAAATATATTTATATATTTTTTACACATTTAAATTATCTATACAATAAAACACATCTCATTTCAAAAATATCTCTCTCACAAACTATATCCAACGGCTAAGATTTAATTTTTTTCAATCAACAGTTCAGATTTTTACACATCAAAACACTCTCCACAAATTCCTGCCCAAAAACGAACGAAGAGGAGAGAGAACCACCACCGAACTTCAGAACAGAAAGAAAGACAGTTGATGGCAGAGATTTGAAGGGCCCACCAACGAGATGTAGTGCTGAGATTACTCCACGAGACACGTGCATCGAAACCACGAATGAAGCGACAGATGAACTAACAAACATAGCATAAAGCAATTACAACAACAGTTAATATATGTATGCTAAAAATTATCTATGCCTAAAAGTACAGAAATATAATTTGATTTACATATATATATAATATAAATTTGAAAAACAAACTTACATAAAAATTTATATAAATAATTTATAAAAATAAAAATCACTGATCTAAAGAGATTAAAGTATTTATACAATGTTTAATAAATGTGTAAAATTTTATTATCATATTTTTAAAAATATTGATTTAAAAATTTTATAAAAAAATATTCAACAAAATATGAAAGAAAAAAGTATGTGTTTCCACGTAAAGTAACCGGAACAATTAAATTGGAAAGGAATATAAAAAATATCATGGCCATTGTGCAAATTCAATGGTTAAAAATATCTTAAATTTAAATTTTCTTTTAACTTTTTCTATTATATAGATGATACAAAGAGTATAAAAATATTTGTATTTAAAATTTACAGTTTTAAGTACATTAAATTTTTCTTTAAGAAAATTTTAAAGAAAATTAGATTTTAAATATTTTTTTTAACTTTGTCTAATAGCTGTTCATATAAAAAAAACATTTAATAAAGTATAAAAAGATTAAGAGAGTATATTTTCATATAATATGACAAAAAAGATAACTTAAGTGAAGAGGACAAGAAAAATAATCTTTACTATTAAATAAATTTGATTATTAAAAACATACCAAATTTAAATTCTTTGGACGCCTTAAATTAAATTTAAAGAAACCTTTCAAATAAAAAATTATTTATTCTTATGTATTTAAAAATTCAGCTTATCTCTAAAAAAAAAAAAGAAAAAAAAAGAAAAAAAACCCTTCCACCAGACCCAATAACCCCCACCTTCATTTTCTTTGTTTTTTATTCGGTCCAGCCGATGACACATCAATGACACATCAGACAAATGGGACACCTGGGACAAATGTCCGATCACTGGCTATGATTTATTATCTAGATATATACACTTTAAGTATATTAAGTAATTTAAATTAGTCTATATGAAAGATTTAAATTAATAATTTAAAAAATACGATAATAGTGATGATAAATAATAAAATTTTATAACTCAATCTCTTTTGATCATTGATTTTTTATTTTTACATTTTTTCATATAGGTTTGATTGTTGAATTCAAAATTGAGCTATTTGTATGTTAAATATAATTTAATTATACTATTTCTTAAAAATACATTATGAAAAGTGTGTTTTTTCTTCTTTATGTTTTAGGATCTGTTTGGTAAACATATCAGCTTTTTATTTTCATGTTTAATTTTTACGTTCATTTTTTAGTTTTTCTATTTAATTTTTATTTTACTATTAATTTTCATAGCCAAAAACAAAAAACAAAGACATAAATTTAAAGCGCGTTTAATAATAATAGTTGTTATTTGACTAGCCTATAATCCGTGTTTACGACACTCTTCAACTAAAATCTTTATGGAGTGTCGTAGACACGGATCATTGACTAGTAATTTAATAATTCCGAACATACCATCCCTGAATTGACATCATCACTAGATGTGAACCTCACCCTTTCTTTTAGAAAATTAGTTCCATTTTCACATGACTCGCAATTTCTTGGATGTTGCATAATTAGTATAAAAAGAAATGTGGACCACCCCTTTGCATTTTAAAAAAAAAAACGATAATACCACACTTATTGACGGATCGTTGATTTTTAAATAAAAAAATATTATTTTAATAATATATTGATTTTAGATGACATGTATTAATAACTCTTCTTCGTTACTAATACAATTTACATGGATGGTAAATTTTTTGCTAGAAAAATCCACCAATTGTACTAGCTCTAGCTTTGAACCGAAAGAAAGAAGTAGGGCCCACAGTTGCTTGAAGTCTTGTCGCCCATCACCTCCGATTTTATTCTACGTGTTAGTTCCGTGATTTATAATAAAAAATTATTGAATGTGTGTTTAGTTAATTAAAATAAATTAAAGTTTATTGTTTTTTTATTAAATTTTATTATATATCACTATATATTAATTTTTTTATACTTCCTTTTATATTTTTTATTATTTAAACATCACGTAAATTAAAATTTAATAATTCAAATATATTAATAATAATAATAAATTCCTTTTTCCATTCACCTCATTAATTTTCCTCGACCATACCCTCTGGCTATGTTTGTTTGCGGGATAAAACAGGGGATTGGATTAACAGTCCACCATTTTTGATCAAGTTAACTTTAGTCCCGTGTTTGGCTCACAGTATTAAAACTCCGGACTGGACTTTATATCCCCCAAAACGGAGGATGAGTAATAACATGGGAGATGTGGTATTACTCATCCCTCATCTCTGGATTTGTTTCCCTCCAAGATCTAAAGGCTCAAAATTATTTCCTGTTACATCACATGTCAAACCATAACTTTTATCCCACTTTATATCCCACCAACCAAACACCAAAAAAAAATCCCACATAAAAAATTAATCCCATGTTATATTCAATCCCATATATTATCCATGGTATTACTTATACCCCATCATTCAATCCCTCCAATCAAACACACCCTCTGGGTATTTCAAATGTTGGTCCCAACCAAAATAAGTTATGTTTGAGTAAACAAAAAAAAAAAATATATATATATATATATATATATAAATTAATTTATATAATAAAACATATCATTTGATTTGATATTTATCTTAGTCATTAGTCACGCCATCAAATTCTTTTTCAATTTTTGAAATTTGAAATATATCTATATAATAAAATACATCATTTGATTTGACATTTATCCCAGTCATCAGCCACGTCATCAACATCTTTTTCAATTTTTGAAATTTGAAATATATATATCTATATAATAAAATACATCATTTGATTTGATATTTGTCCTAGTTATCAACCACGTCACCAACAAAACTAGCCATCTTTTTTAAAATTCAACTAAATATATTTGTTAGATTTTATAAAATTATACATGTTTTAAGTGTCTATATATGTATCTATACATTTGATTTGATATTTGTCTAGATTATCAGTCACGTTATTAACAAAGCTAACTCTCTTTTTTAAATTTTGAAATTTAAAATTTAACTAAATATATGTATTATATTTTGTATAATTATACATACTTAAAATGTATTTAAAATTCAACTTAGAGATGGTCATTTCGGCCGACCCGTTTATACCCTACCCAAACCCCGTCCCAAACGGGTAGGGGATTCGGGGATTTTTCGGGGATCGAGTAGGGTATGGGGATAATTTCTAAAAATTTTTCGGGCTCGGGTAGGATACGGGTACGAGTCTGTCTCCTACCCGTACCCTATCCGTTCCCCAAAAAGTCTCCAAATCTCGTAAATGACTTGTGTTAATAGTCTTAAAATTGAATTTGGAGACTAAAACTTAAATTGATGCATGCTTAAATCTAGAATTTAGACTTAATACTTAGGTAATTAGTTGTGTGAAATTTAAATTTTTTGAAATTTGGACTTAATACTTGAATATGTAATCTGAAATTTAAAATTTTTGTGTTTTTTATTTTCCATTTCGGGTTCCCAATTCCCTGCGGGGATGGGGGGTAAAAATAAATCACTAATGGGGATCGGGTAGGGTATGGGGATTGATTTTAGTTCGAGGATTGGGTATGGGGATAGGCATACCCGTCTCCTACCCGCCCCATGCCCATCCCTAATTCAACTAAGTCTATATAATATGGGAGAGATGTCATTTTACTGTTGATAGGACTTTTGTCCTATGTGGCAAAAAAGAGAGAGGGAGGGATTGATGGGGAGGATTTTTGTCTGTGGCAAGAGAGAGAGTGTGTTCTTGTTTGTGTATGTGTGTAAAAATTTTGAAATTTTAAAATGTTAAAAATTAAGGAAAGTAAATTATTTTGAAATGATGGTTGAATGTTTGTATTTGATTTATAAAAGTGATATATGACAAAATTTTAATTAAGAATTTAAAATTTTTTTGGAGTTTTATAAATTTTTTTGGTACAAATATTAGTCTTTTGATAGATTCTTCAAAAAAATAGATTGATATTTGTATCAAAAAGATGGAAATGTTTGAATTTTTTTATTATTTTTTGAGCTTCAAACGTCCCCTTTTTACTTACAATTTCAATTCTAATGTGTTTAATACTTAAATTTAAATACATACACTTTCACATTCGTTGAATTTGTTAAAAATTTCAATTTGGAATATTTTTAATCGTTGAATTTGCTCAATTACCGGGATTATTTTTCATTTTAACGTGCTTATTTTCATATGGGATTATTTTTATTTCCAAGGAATTTTGGTAAATTTTTTAAAAAATTGGACTCATATTTGTACAGAAAAGTTTTCAAATTCTCAACTAAAATTTTGCTATGTTCCAACGAATTTTGTCAAAATTTTTAAAAATTAGTTTTATAGTTTTAAAAGATAACTTTATAGTTTTTCATGTAGTTTTATTTTATAAATTTAAAATTGAGTTATCTACACATGAAATTATATTTCTGTATCTTTAGGTACATGTAATTTTTCGTGTAAGAATAATATATAACAAAATTTAATTAAAAAACTATTGATAAAATTAATAAATCTTAATAAACCAAATAACTTTTATCATAATGTAAAAATTAATATTTCATATTTTGTATAATGATTAAAAAATTTAGATTTTATAATTTTATAATTCGAATATTAAAAAATTTACCAAATCAGATATATATATATATTTAACTCCAACCGAACCCTAAATAGATATGACAGCTCATTTTGAAATTGATGGTGGCTCTGTTACTGTCGGTTTCCTCATAATAATAGAAAGTCCAGATGTGACTACAGTTATGGTTTCTGAATCTGTGATAAAGACCTGTGTTACGGACCACCTCCCACTCCATTAACTAAAAAACATCTGGATACTTAATTTCATTTTTTTAATAAATTATATTTATTTTTTTAATATTTAATTAACCACATTTAATACTTACAGCCTTTAAAATTATACATGTGTTCCTTATTTTAAAATGTTGTTAAAATCAATTATTAAAATTTAATAAAAAAAATATCAAACTAATCAAAATTTTAAGTATTTTTTTTATTTCATCCCTCCATCTCTTACATTTTGTCAGTTTTTTCTTTTTTCTTTTTAATTAAAATACTCAAAAACTTTGTCTTTTAATTCTTTTTTTACTTATTTTTAGAAAATTTTGTTAAGAAAATTAATAAAAATGTGAGAATGGAAATAAAATAGGAAAAACACTTAAAATTTTAATTATTTTAACATTTTCTGTTAAGTTTTAACGGTTGATTATATCGAAAATGGGTCAATATTAATAAAATTTCAAAATAAAGAAAATAAATTAACTTTCAAATGTTTTAGGTGGTAAGTGTAATTGTTCAAATGTTAAGTGAAGATAAATGTAATTTATCTCGTTTTATTTTAAAATATATGAACCAAAAAATAAAAAAAAATCCAATGATGTGCTACTACCAATATATCAAAATAAATGTTATATTTTATACTTTTTGGATATGCTTTTTAGATTCTCTGAAATGTAATTATTTTTTTCAAACATATGATTAAGACTAACCTCAATTTGAGTAGTTAAAACCCTTAAAATCATAAAATTTTTCCATCATATTTTGTTTTTGTTTATTAAATTATGGCTATATTAGGCTCACCAAAATTTACCCTCAACCATAAAAAAAAAAAAAAAGAACAGTTTCCAAATTTTTTCAACCTTCTTCGCTAAACAAAAATCAACGATTACCAATTTCACCAATACTCAACGTTCAACTAAGGTGATACATGTCAAAATTTTGAGAAATTCGTTAAATATCTTTTGTAGTATTTAGTTTATTTTTTTATTTTTCATTTTTGTTTCATGTGTTTTATGTTTTAAAAATTTCAAAACAAGATAAAAAATACTCTATTTTCTTTATTTTGGAATTTTTCTTATTTTGGATTAAAAAGATTCAAAATGAATTTTTGTCATTTTTCATTTTATGTAAATCTATTTCTGTTTTCTAAAACAAATTTTGAAAACATAAGTAACTAAATGCATTTTTAGTTATTTTTCTTATTTTAAAAAATATAAAATGAAAAATGAGATCAACAAAAAATAAAAAAACAAAAAAATAAACCAAGTTACATTTTATAAAATAAAACCATAGGTAATCAGCAAACAACAGAAAACATGCTACTTCTATTACCATT
>QLOD02173214.1:0-11678 GCA_003260245.2 Sideroxylon spinosum
ATTGAGTTAAAACGTGGGAAAATTTTGAGTATAAAAACTAAAACTAATGCATGGATTGAATCGGGATGGGTGCTTTTCTTTATTGATTAATTAAATTTAAGAAAATCATCTACCAATTTCAAATCCAACAAAATTCACTGGGTTACTATTTTGAGCTTTTACATAAATCTTTGCATACGAGATTTTCAAAAGATCACACTTCCCTGAGTTCGACCCCGGATTCTCACCGGGTTATATTTCAGATTGACCCTTGTGTACTTGCGAGGTTTTGTTTTCCTCTGTTTTGCAGGTACGGAATTCAGAAGCAGTCAAATCTCAAGATGCTGCACTTCATGTATGTAATTTAAGTTCTTCAATTGCCAATGAAATTTGTTTCCGACTGCTTTAGGAATCACTGATTCAAGGTCCGATTGACAATGGTTTGTATATTTTATCGAGTAGTTCATATGAATTGCTTAACTTAGAACTCTCATAGCAAATCTGCATGTGGGTTGCTAGACTTAGAATTTATATTGTCCTAAAGATAGATGATGCACATCAATTGTTTGATTAATGGCTTGTTTCAATTGAACTTCATTTTCTTTCAAAAATCGGAACAAGTTGAGTTGGTGATTCTTAAACTCTAGGCATCTGAGATGATTCGGATTGGAACTAGACTTGTCTTGCCCAACTTTTTAATATCAAATTTTAGTCAAATTTAACTCATATTTCCAAAACCATCAACATTACCAAATTTATGTGAGTCATGTTTTTGCCAATTTAAGCCATTAGAATCAACCATTTATTTGCTCCTTAGGTCCTTGTGGAAATTGACCTGGTATTCACCAGCATTTTATGCTACAATCACACCTTGCACTTGGGGGAAATTTGTCTAAATTTTCCTCACTCAAATCACTTAATCAAAATCCATATTTGTGAGTGAGGTAATTTAGCAAGAACAAGTAACTATCTATTGGGTGATAATTGGCAAAGCCCTTTAAAATATGAGAAATAAAGCACAATAGCAAACAAGGAAAAATTTTCATTGATACATAAACTGACAATGATTTAATAAAAAAAAAAAAAGATGAAGATCAACTGGTCTTGTCCTTCATAGATTTATCCTTCCTTAGCTCAGCTTCAACGATGTCCACAAGGGCCTCTTTTAAGATCCTGATCTCTCTTTTTTCTAGGAGTTGCTTGGCTAATTCTTCAATGTTAGGAGTTTGGGGATCTCGATCGAAGCTGCACTTCGAAATCAAATAGTCTGGATTAGGGAATGGGACATTTCTGTAATTGTCAAAGGCGAAATCCACATTTAATTTTTACACAACCACCTCCCAGCCATCCAGAAAGTATTCAATCTTTGCGTCCTCCATCTATTTGATGAAGTCATTAAACTGTGCTTCAAGATCTCAGTAGCCTTGGACTCGGAAACGTTTAATGCATCTCTCATTTCCAACATTGTGGTGGTTTCAGTTCTGACCTTGAGCTTCAATTTCTCGTTGTCTCTCCTCAACTTGGTCCACTCTATGTGATATTCTCTTAGACATTTTATCATTTTCTCTCATTTAAACTTGGCCTTAAAAATTTCTAAATGAGCCTTGCCAAGCTGTTTTGTCTTCTCTAATAGCTCTTCGTCTTTCGAGGCCAAGTGCGCTATTACCACGTTCATCTTCTTTCACTAGCTTCCGATTTTTCTTTGGTGGCGGCGATCTCTTGGTTGTCTACTTCGATCTCTTTCTTGTATTTTACTTTTTCTTTCTCGAGATCCTTGACTCTTTCTTGTATTTTACTTTTTCTTTCTCGAGATCCTTAACTCTTTCCTTTAAAGCCCTGATGTAAGCATCGTCCATGTCGGCCTTTTCGTGTAAGGCTTTACTTTTGGTGATTAATTCCATGGAATATAGAGTTGACTACAACGAAATAAATGAATTAGGATAGAAGCGCGTAAAAATTTAAAGAAAAAAAACTAGATACATACGGAAAACTTAGGATGCTTGCTTACCGTTATCAAGTTCTTCATCAGTGTACTATATAGATTTTCCATTTTATTCTTCCTCGTGGTTGGCATATCACGAGGAGGGACAATCCATCTCAAGTAGAGTTCTGGATGGTTTAAAGCAAAATCTTGGATTGTGAAATGATGACCGGATGGAAATTCCAAACTTGGAATTAAGATCTGTAGAGCCCAAGGAGCTGAATCCCTAATTGGAGTCCTCATGAATACAGTTTCCAGGGAACCTACCTTGAGCTCCCTTCACCACTTGTTGTCTTATCCTTCTATTGAGGAGTAAGAGGAAGAGAAGGTGTTTGAGATGTCCTCAGGGCGTCTCCTGCCATACTCAGTTGCACTTCTTCCGGGGCAGGAGGACCCATGATGACCAAATCGAGGGCCTGATTGATTTTTGCTTTTTCTTTGCTTGTGGATCCTCCACCTCCGCTCAAGAACTCTTTTTTTGAGCCACACCAGGTTTCTTTATAGAAACCCTTTTTTTCTCTTATTCTTTTGATATTTTCTTACTTGATTAGCCTTTTGACCTCTTCGGTTTTCTTTCTCACAACCTCCTCGACTTTTCTTTCCTCAGCTCTTTTCTTGGCAGCCTCAATCTTCCTCTATCGTACCCTCTCCTTGGCCACCTTTTTCAGATCTTGCTTCGGTGCCATCTCTGGTTTATGAGTTTGTAGTGGAAGTGGTTTTAAAGCTATTGATTCTTCTTATTCTGCTGGAATGGCGAAATTCATGGCTAGACATAGGGTAGGATGACGATTGTAAAAAATATTCTAGCTTCTTCTCATTCGTCTAGCTATACCACTAATGTAGGATGTCTGCAGCGGCCTACATATCAATGCCCTGTGGTGGGGTGACAAACGAGCAGTAAAAGGGCTAGAAGTTGAACAATATGGGTGCTGACCTCGTGAAGGAATAAGTGTCTAGCTCGTCGAGGAAAGTTAACAACTCTTTAATGTGGGGGAGATCGGCTTGAGTCTTTCTGGCCTAGAATTTCCTTTCACATTCTTCTACATGCGAAAATGAACAAGAATTAGTGTTTTTCACTCCAAAAATCTAAAAATGTGCATTATAACGAAATGCTATTGTCATCCGACCTAGCCTTGACGCAGATACAGTCATTAGGGGAAAATCATCCTCCCTGGGTCTGCATATCCATTCACTAGAAATGACACACCAGTCATCTTCATACTCCTTAACATTGTCGGATAACATGTGCACAAGGGCCCTTTTGGGTCGGGATTTGAGGTACCACTTATTTTCATTCTTCCTAACCTTTTGAAGATTATAATAGTAAAGTAGATTAAAGGCAGAAAGATGAAATCCATACCTAGGTGAAAGATTTATTTTATGGAAAACTTGACGAAGGAAATAGGAGATTGGGAATCTAAGCCCCTCTTCAGTTATGGCAACAATAAGAAAAAGGCCTATTTCAAGCTCTCCTTCGTCCCCAAACCTAATCTCAACATTGACGGGAATGTTGAACCTCTGTTTGAATCTCTCAAATCCCCATTTGGCTCTTATTTTGTGTGACAATCTACCCATTCTGAACCAATAGAATGAAAACGGAAAGAAGGAGAAGTTCTAGGCACTCACCAAACGAAAACTTAAAGGTTGGAAGAATGCTAGTGAAGCATGATTCAGAAACACGAGATTGCGGGGGCAGGGATAGAGAAAAAAAGCCTTGTAAAATGTTAACAGTGGTGGAGATAACATATTTGTCTTAGTGAATACATGAAAAGTTAAAATAAGGATACAAACGGGAAAATCGCATTTACTACTCCCGCTCGAAATGACATAAGTTTGGCAGATGGCGGGCTGCATTTTTAGGTTTTGAGCACGATGCCTCGGATCATTCTCGCTTGAAGTTAAAGAGATTTTCCATGCACCATGATGCTCAAGGAAAGTAACCAGTCATGGAGTGACACGATCAAATCGAAAAAGAAGAAGAATGCATACAAAAGGATTCTAAGTAAATGAGGTTAGCATTGCACCTTATTTCTTCTACTCTGCTCAGGAAATAATTTTCCGACCAGAGTGGAGGCATAATGTTGGTACAGAAAGTATGAATAACACGTGGTAGGATCCCCGTATACAACGCCTTGAGGCACGAGTGCTCGGAAACAGCACTCCCGACCAGTCAAAACATAATGGATGGACCTCACTACTTGAAAGATTATATTTGTTCGATTCTGACCATAAATATTCTTGAATAGTGGATTTAGTTCATTTCTTACTACCTTGTTACCTTTGGTGAAATTCCAACCTTACAAGTGGTAAACAGATGGGACACTTGTATAGTCCCTTTAAGTCACATCGTGTACAATCATCTTGTTCGCCTCACGAGCATTTAATACTGAGTAACGCCCATTTAATAATATATGATGGGCATTTAATACCTAGCACAGAAAGCAATGAAATTTTCTTCCAATCATTCGTCATAAATTTATTCTGGTAATCAGACTATAAATAGGACACTTAACACCAAATTTAGGTACGCTTACTATTGTTTACGAATTGTTGTCAATTTATGTTCCTATTGACTCAAGCCGTTTTTGACTTAAACATTGGAGGAATTGTGGTCACAGACCCTCCTTGACCCTTCCTTTTAACTTCTCTTCCTTTTCAAACCTCAGCAACCTTCTTTTCGTGGATGTAGCGGGCACGCTCGATGATATTTTTTATTGCCGAATAAATATTATATGATTTTTTTCACCATATTATTCAACATATATAAAATTCAATTTCTATTAATTGGATGGAATCCTAGAAACAAGCAATTAAGGAAGGGGAATTGTTAAAAATCCTTTCACTAGAACTATTAAAAAAAAGTAATTTTAACTAAAACTTAACCTTCATAAGTAGTAGGGAAAGAAAAACAATAAGATAGAGAGGAAAAACTATTATTTTAAATTATTAAAAATATAATTTTAAAACAAAAAATATTTTAATTGCTGCTCATAAAATCAGAGAGTTAATTTAGAAAAAAAAAAGTAACAATTATATTTCAATCTTAACTAGGAGTGAGTAAGCACGTTATTTAAAAAATTATAAGAAAATTAAAAAAAATGCATTTTTAAGTGCCCAAATTTTTAAAATTTTTCATTTGTGAGAACATCAACATTACATTTCATAACCCAAAGTTCTATTCCATCCCATGAAATTCGAACCCACAACCCAAACTTTTCCCTCACCCTAAGAGATTCAAACCTACAACTCACTCTATGATTGAATGAACTCTAATCAATTGAGTTATCACTTGAACTTGACTTCATTTAAATTCAAAGTGTAACAATCCGAACCTCATTATTCAAGAAGGATGGTATTGGAGGATGATACCCAGAAATCATAAAGAATTTATCATAATGCTATCCATGGTAGAGACAAATAATGGAAACTGATAACTCATGTCAAACCTATGATCAAACTTATATAGCTTATATATAAAATCAATGGCGGAGTCACGCTAAGGTAACAGACCCGTGAACCCCATTGATTTTGAATGTAAAATTACTAAAATACGTTTGGTATTCTATCTTTATTAAAAAAGTTAAATGAATTCAAAATTATGATATATTGGCCTTCTCAAAAAATTAAAATTAGCATAAAAATTTTTAACATAAAAGGAGTTTACAAGAATCAAACACAAATATTTTTTGTAAAATAAAGTGCGTTCCCCTACTACACAATTGAATTTTTTGTGCTTAATATTAAGAAATGTAACATATAATATAATAAATTTTATAAACAATAAAGTTTAATAATAATTATATATATTTTTTTAATGATGAGACCTATTAAATTTCAAAAAGTACTAGTTGAACCATTAAACTGTGAAAAATATATTCATCTTTAATATTCAAGAATCATTTTATCTCTACCTAAAAATAACTTTATTTCTCTCTTATTCTTAGTCCTAACATCATTCATTGTCCTCTTTTTAGTGCTTGATATTGGATACCACTAGTGAAAATCTTAGAATCTGCCCTTGCATATTATAATGTCAATCAAAGTTGTTAAAATCAAATACGTCCATTCATATTCTCATATTCCCATAAGTCCAAGCTCGCACACATATGTATATCAATATAACATTCTGATATATAATATTACAAAAACTTAGCAAATAAATGCCTCCATGGCAACATTGCACACAAATCCATTAGCAAAACCTAAGTGGTCGTCCATCTCAAAGCATAGTAAATACAAACATTACATCTAGCTATGCAGACATGAAAATACTATACATATAACTAAAGGTCTCAATGGATATAGTCCCACAATTAAGACTGAAATACATAAGATTCTTCAGCGGGCACTTAGCTCAGCTTAGGATTGTCTGCTCCCGCTCTAGGGTGAATACTTGCAGTAATAGGATTTGAAGATTGGTTATGTATTAAATCAAACCAAATTAATCATTTTCAAAAAATCATAGTTCAATTGTTCTGTTGATGGATGTTTTCTGCTAGCTATTGATGGAAAAAAAGAGAAAATTTTCTCTGCTCCTTCATCACCAAAAATCTCCACAAGAACATATCCCATTGCTGAAATGATGAAATCTCTTGTTGTCTCTCACAACTATCTTCCTATCTGTTACCTTTGAAACCAACTTGATTGCATTGTGACAATCTCCACAAATGCGCAGATTCTTACAAACCCTTAGTGTCTCTCCTTTTCTTGTCTTCAATAAGCCAAATGAAATTGCAAGCTTCTCACTGTGTCCTCGCAATACCTCTATTTTCTCCTCCTCTCTCAGTTCATGAAGCACTGAACCTGTATCAGGTACATATCCAATTCCAGTTATCTCCTCCTCCAGCCATCTCCACATCTGCTGGATATCTTCGGATTCAGGTTCAATTCTGTCACCAACAGCAAATTTATAAATTTTTCCTTGAAGTTCAATCCAACTACAACCAACATCCTTCCGAAGGCCTAGTTCCTTCATTCTTCGCCTCACCCTTCTCACATCATCCCAATTCCCAGATCCAGCAAACAAATTTGAGACTAGCACATAGTTTTCGGTTTTGTCACTTAGTTGCAACAATTTTTCGGAAACTTTTTTTCCAATAATCATCTCACCATAGATTCTACAGGAACTGAGTAATGAGCTCAATATTACATCATCAGGCTCCTCTGGCATGTCATTCACAATCTTTAAAGCATCATTAAATTGCCTGGCACGACCAAGCATGTCCACAACACATGAATAATGCTCCAATTTCGGCTCTATTCCATGCAATGAGTGCATTTGATTGAAATACTTTAGACCCTCTTCAACCAGTCCAGCATGGCTACAAGCCATTAAAATACCAATGAAAGTGAATCTATCAGGCTTCAAACCTAATCTTTGCATTTTTTCAAATAGCTCTATGGCCTCTTTCCCACGTCCATGAATTCCATATCCTGCAATAATGACTGACCAGGAAGCCACATCCTTCTCCTTTAATTGGTCAAAAACCTTTCGAGATGTTGATATTGAGCCACTTTTTGCATACATATCTATAATTGAACAACCAACAAATATATCTTCTGTAAGGTTAACTTTTAAAGCAAAACAATGGATTTCTTTCCCCAGCCGCAGAGCCGACAACTGTGAGCAAGCCCCAAATGCACTCATCAATGCAATTTCATAGGGTTGGATTCCCTCAAAAACCATTTTACGAAAGAGATTTAGGGCTTCATTAGGAAGTCCATTCTGAGAGCAACCAGAGATCATTGCATTCCAGGACACTAAATTTTTAGCTTCCATTTTGACAAATAAATTCTGAGCAGAAAATGGTTTCCCACAATGAAGGTAAAGCGAGAGAAGTGAGATAGCAATAAATGTATCAGCTTCTAAACCATTTCGAAGCACAAACCCGTGAATCTCTTTTCCATAACGTAGGGCCTTCAGCTGGGCAAGAGCCAAAAGAAGGCTACTGAGGCTGAACCAGTCAGGATTTAGCCCTGAATATGTCATTTGATGGTACGCATCTAAAGCCCTTGACGGGTCCCCATTTTGTGCACAGCCACCAATCAGTGCATTCCAAGAGCTCACGGCCTTGTTCTCCATGCAATAAAGGACGTTTTCAGCAGAACTCAATGCCCCACATTTTGCATAGGCTGCAATGAAAGAATTGGCTACCAATTCATCATATTGAAACCCACCTTTTACAGAATAGCCATGAAGTTCCTTCAAGCTCAACAGCTCTGACTTGGCTAAACAAACTGGCAATACATTTAATATGGTAACCTCATTAGCCTTCATTTTCACACTGTCCATCTGCATTTTTCGCAAAAGATCAAAGGTTCTATCAACATCTCCTCCTCTAGAATAACTCCCAATCATTGAATTCCAAGAAACTACATTTTTATTATCATTCTTATAAAAAACGGTTTGGGCTTCCGATAAGAACCCACATTTTGAATACATGTCCAATAAAGCATTACTCACCGTTAATTCCTGGTTCAATCCAAATTTCACAGCTAAGCCATGGACCACCATACCCATTTCTAATTCTCCTTCAACTGCGCATACTGGTAATACGGTCACCAATGTAGCAACATCTGGTGTCAAACTTTCCTCACCCGTCAACATTTCCTTAAACACATCAAAAATTTCTTGAGAAAGCCCATTTTCAGAAAAAGCACAAAGAATCGAATTCCAAGAGACCAAGTTCCTTTCGGGCATATATTCAAACACTTTAAGGGCTTCCTCAACAAACCCACATTTCCCATACATTGCTATCAACGCATTATCCACAAAGACATCCGAAATCAAATCCATCTTTATTGCCATTCCATGAACAGCCTCTCCCAATCCCAGATCCAGAAGCCCCCCACAAGCCTTAATCACACAAGGCAAAGTAAAATTGTCCGGTTTATGTTCTGTAATTGTAATCAACTGACAGAAAACGGACATCGCATCAACCCAAAGCTCATTTCTAGTGTACGCACTGACGAGTGCATTCCACTGATACAAGTTCTTTCTCCCTAGTTGATCAAACACAAAGTGAGAATCCGAAGGAGATCCGCACATGGAGTACATTGTAATGATTCGGGTATTGAGAACAACGTCATCGCTGAACTGTGTCGACGCAGAAACCCACTCATGGACTTTTCGGCCAGTCTCAATGTCTTTCCGGTGGCCACAGGCCTGCAATAACACACCCACTGCCTCTTTTTGAGCCGAATCAAAAGAAGAGACATTATCAAAGTGTCGTTGCAATAGTGTCAAGGCCTCGGCGAGGTTTCCAGAGTTGCAGAGCTTGTTTATCCCTTCAGGTAAGAAGAGCTGATGGCTTGGAGCGTTGGTCAGAGTGCGTGAGCTTTTTTGACGTGTTTGTGGGAAGGAAGAAATAGATGAACGTGGGTTGCGAACTGATTGAAGGGTATTTTTGCAGTTTAATTCCTTTGGAGTTCTATAGAACGGAGTCTGTTGGCGGTGGCGGTGGCATGAAAGTGGCGGCGTCACCAGAGCCATGCAGTGTTGTTGCCGGGAAATGGCCCAATCAGACGCAACAAAGTTCTGTTGTTTTTCAGTTGTGCATTGGCACGCTGTTTCGTTAAACTTCACTTATTAAAAGCAGTTATTTATTTATTTTGTTTGGAAAACAAACCCCATATTTCAAGAAAAATATTCTCATGTAACCAAAACGAAACTCGCTATTTTGATAAAATATAAGTCAATTTATTATTACGTTATGCTCATTACTTTACAAATTTATTACCACTAAACTTTAACAGTTGATCCAACAGAATTATCACCATTCCAAAAACTATAGACATGCTCACAACCAGGGTTGCATCTAAGATTTTCAGTAAAGGGATATCAGATACTAAATATTCAAAAAAAAAATAACGAGTTACGTCGGGATTAAGTATAGAGGAGAAATAATATTAATTTTTAAAGAGAGATAAAATTATTATTGAACATTAAACCGGTAAATACATTTTTCATAGTTTAATAGTTCAACGCATCGTAGAACCGAATATTTAGGAATGTACCTCATTACTAAAAAAATAATTATTATTAAGTTTTATTTTTTATAGAATTTATTGTGTTATATTTTTTACGTTATTCTCAGAAGTATTTAATAGTGTGGTGGGAAAATGTATTTTATTTTATAAAAAATATTATGATTTGATTCTTATATATTTTTTTATATATTGAAAAATTTTGAGTTAAATTTAATTTTTAAATAAAATTTAAATACCTTAATTTTAAATTAAATTAATTTTTTAAATAAAATTAAAGTTTAAAAGATATTTTAATAATTTCATATCTAAAATCAAGGGAAATCACTTGCTTGCTTTGCCTTCACACGCTCCACCATGCTCACAACTATGCGAAAGAGAACAAAAAAAGAACTACAAAAATATGGTCGGTATTACTTTAAACGGTACAATCAAAAGCAAATGCCTTCATTTATGTTGGACCTGCTGAAGGAAGACAAAATGTAACACTCTCTTACCAAACGAATGAACTTGAGAAATATGCAAAAGTTGATAATTAGACCGAAAACCTAAAAGAGAGGGTGATAGAAAAGGCAACTTCAAAGATGACTAGGAAAGAGATGGGGGAGAAAAGTGCAAAGAAACATCTATTGGACGGTCAGTAGGTATTTAAGGAATATATTTAAATATTTTCTCTTGAATCAGAATCTATCTCAAAAAGCAATCTACTAAACAATTGTCAGTAAAAAAAAAGTTCAATTAAATACAAGATTGATATTCATGTTGTCACTTAAAAACTCTTACTGATTAGACCCAGATGTACCAACACTATTAAAATGCTTCCATCTTATAACTCAACTAAATTCCACTATGTTTTTGAATGATAATTGTTATTACCCACAAGTGCTCAATCTTCTGTTCAACAATGACAATGTTGTCGTTCTCTTTTCTTCAATGAAAGTATTCAATCTTAGGGAACTTGATCTCTTAGTAGCATTTTTGAAAGTTTCTTGTATATCTCAACATATGAATTAAAACTCTTAATAATGACTGCTATATGCCAACCAAATGCCACAACTAAAGAATATTAAATTCAAATGAAAAAAAAAAAAGTCATTTATAACGGACTTTAAAGCAAAAGATATTATATTTTTGGTAAAAATAACAAAAGATAAAAAGACCTTTAAAATTACAAAGATACTGTGTGACGTAGCACAACGGAACAAAAACACAAAATAAGTGAAGTAATCTAAGGAAAATAAAACTCTATGGCCCCGTTTGGCAACTTTTTCGTTTTCTGTTTATGTTTTCAAAATTTTGTAAACTGATAACAAAAACATATTTTTTAATTCTATTTTCATTTTTTTGTTTCCAAAAAAAATGAAAACTTAAACAGAAAAACAAAAACAAAAAAAAAAGTATTTTCACTCTGTTTTCTTTTTATGTTGCAAATATTTTTATAAATTTAATTATCATATTAAAATAAATTACGTTATTCAAATATTTTATTAAACTAAAATTATTATTAATAAATAATATAATTTAATTAAATAAATTTTTTAACTAAATTTGTAATATATTTATTAATTATTTTTAATAAATAATTAAATTAAACTAATTATCAAATAAATTCATTTAATAGGAAATATTAATTATTAAATTATTTTTAATAAATAAAAAATTTATAATTTAATACAATAATTAATTTAATTTAATTAATAAAAATACATTTTATTAAATAATTTTGATAATA
>QLOD02173227.1:0-11677 GCA_003260245.2 Sideroxylon spinosum
TTTCCTTTTCTTCTCTTGTATATATTTTATGTAATGAGAAGAAAACCTATTCTTTTTGCCTCAATTAAACTTTACAGCCTTCCTTTCTAATTCCCTTAAAAATCAAAATATTTCTCTCCTTTGACCTTTATTTTAACTTTTTCCTAGAAATAAAATATAAAAGTTACAATACTATTATTGTAGTCTCTTATTTTTAAGTTTCTTCTTAACTCGTATATCGCTTGCCAAATTTTACTGCCTCCAAACGCAATTCTTGTCTTTTCGCTATTTGTGTATTTCCAACGCCCCGTTAAACCACATTTGGTAATGTAGCCAAACTCCCTTTCAAAAATCCTCCAACCATAAATACCAAAAATAAATCCTAATTCTATAGAATCATTAAAAAAGTTGCTCATATTACGCATTAATCACCCCGATTAAGGAAAAAACTAAAAAAAACTAAAAACCCCTACCAAGTGAACAACAAAATTCTGTCATACGTTGGATCTTCGACCCAATGACACTCCATATCTACCTCCATATTCTATTATCTTAAACATCAAAACGTTTCGTTCTTTTATGACTTTTATTTTAATTTTTATGCAAACACAAAAATAAAAAGTTACAATATTATTGCATTCTCCTATCTATAAGTCGCTTCTTCATTCATATATCACTTCCCTAATTTCAACTTTATCCGCTATTTTTGTCAATTCTCTATTTATGTATCTCCTTCGCCCCTCCTGTTCAACCTCAATAGGTATCAAAGCGAAACTCCGATTCAAAAATCCTATAAACAAAAACACCAAAAGCAAATCCTATCCCATATAATCATCCAAAAAATGGATACAATTCCGCATTAATCTCCTCGGCTAAAAATTGCTCAAAACTCCTATCAAATGAACCGCAAAACTCGAACCACGCATCAAACCCTCTATTCAACAACGCACCATTTCTACCTATTTATCCTATTCTCCTATACATCAAAATATTTCTCCTTATTTCGACTTTATTCTTAATTTTTCTTCAAGCACTAAAATACAAAACCAAAAATATTATTGTTGTACTCTCCTATTTCTAAGCTGCATCTTCCTTCATATATCACTTGCTTAACGACACCTCCTCTATTTGCTATTCTCATCTACTATCTATTTGTATATCGCCTTCACCCTTCTCGTTCAACTAAAAATGGTTTAGAAGCCAATGCTCTTTGAAAAATCCTCTAACCATAAACTCAAAAATCAAACCCTATTCCCATAGAATCACCCAGAAAGTTTCGTCGACTCCGCATTAATCTCCTTGACCGAAAATAACTCATCACTCAAACCATGGATCAAATCGTAAACTCAGTAACACTATAAATCGACCTGTCAAGCAGTTAAACATCAAAAAATTTCTCATTTTTACCTTCATTTTAATTTGTCTTTACGCACTGAAATATAAAAGTTACAATAGAATTACTGTAATCTCCTATCTTTAGGTTTCGTCTTTATTCGTATATCACTACGAAATTTCACTCCTTCTATACTTTATTCTTGTGATTTCACTATTTGTATATCACCATCATCCTTCCCGATAAACCTCATTAGGTAATGTAGCCAAACTTCCTTTCAAAAATCCTCCAACCAGAAAGACCCAAAAAACCTTCTAATCCCATAGAATCATTAAAAAAGTTGCTCATATTCCGCATTAATCACCACGGTTAAAAATAATTCAAAACTCCTTCCAAGTGAATCACAAAATTTTGTCATACGTCAGATCCTTGACCCAACGACACTCCATATCTACATACAAATTCTACTCTTAAACAACAAAACATTTCCCTCTTTTTTGGCTTTTATTGTAATTTTTTTTCAAGCACAAAAATTTAAAAGTTACAGTATAATTGTATTCTCCTACTTATAAGTCGCTTCTTCGTTTATATATGTCTTACCTAATTTCACCTCTATCCGCTATTCTTGTCAATTCTCTGTTTATATATCTCCTTCGTCCCTCCCGTTCAACCTCAATAGGTATCAGAGCTAAATTCCCACTCAAAAATCCTATAACCAAAAACATCAAAAACAAATCCTAATCCCATCCAATCATCCAAAAAATGGATATATCCAAGCAAAATTCCCATTCAAAAACCCTGTAGACAAAAACACCAAAAACAAATCCTAATCCCCTTCATCATCCAAAAAATGGATACCATTCCGCATTAATCTTCTCGACCAAAAATACTCAAAACTCCTATCAAATGAACTACAAAACTCGAAACACGCATCAAACCCTCTATTCAACGACGCAACATTTATACCTATTTATCCTATTCACCTAAACATCAAAATATTTCTCCTTAAATTTCAAAACCAATAATATTACTATTGTATTCTCCTATTTCTAAGTTGCATCCTCCTTCGTATATCACTTACCCAATTTCACATCCTCTATCTACAATTCTTGTCTAATCTCCATTTATATATCTCATTCACCCTTCTCGTTCAACGACAAATGATTTAAATGCTAACGCCCTTTCAAAAATCCTCTAACTATAAACACAAAAATCAAACGCTAATCCCACAAAATAACCAAAAAATTGCTCCGATTCTGCATTAAGTTTCTTCTTTATACGTTTATCACTTGCCAAATTTCACTGCCTTTATACACAATTCTTTTCTTTTCGCTATTTGCATATCTCCATCGCCCTTCCGGTTAAATCTCAATAGGTATTGTAGCCAAACTCCTTTTCAAAAATCGTCCAACCATAAACATCAAAAATAAATCGTAATCCCATAGAATCATTAAAAAAATTTCTCATATTCCACATTAATGACCTCGGCTAAAAATAATTTAAAACTCCTACCAAGGGAATCACAAAATTTTATCATACGTCAGATCCTCGACCCAACGACACTCTATATCTACCTCCCGATTCTACTCACTTAAACATCAAAACATTTCTTTCTTTTTTGACTTTCATTTTAATTTTTATTCAAGCACAAAAATGTAAAAGTTACAATATTATTGTATTCTATCTATAAGCTGCTTCTTCATTCATATATCCCTTGCCTAATTTCTCCTCTTTCCGTTATTCTTGACAATTCTCCGTTTATATATCTTCTTCGCCCCACCTGTTCAACCTGAATAGGTATCAAAGCTAAACTCCCATTTAGAAATCGGATAAACAAAAACACCAAAAACAAATCCTAATCCCATAGATTCATCCAAAAAATTGATACTATTCCACATTAACCTCCTCGGCTAAAAATAGCTCAAAATTCCTATCAAAATGAATTGCAAAACTCCAACCACACATCAAACCCTCAATTCAACGACGAACCATTTGTACCAATTTATCCTATTCTCATAAACATCAAGATATTTCTCCTCACTTCGACTATATTCTTAATTTTCTTTTTCTTCAAGCACTAAAATACAAAAGCAACAATATTATTATTATATTCTCCAATTTTTAAGCAGCATCTTCCTTCCTCTATCGCTTGCCTAGTTACACCTCCTCTACATGCTATTCTTGCCTGCTCTCTATTTATATATCTCCTTCACCCTTCTCATTCAACCAAAAAAGGGGGTTCAAAGCCAACGTCCCTTCAAAAATCAGATAAACACAAATTTCAAACCCTAATCCCATAGAATCACCCAAAAAGTTTCTTCGATTCCGCATTAATCTCCTCGGTTGAAAAAAGCTTAAAACTCCAATCATGCGTCAAATCGTCTACGCAATGACACTCCAGATCTACCCTCGATCAATTAAACATCAAAATATTTCTCTTTTGTCCCTTTATTTTAATTTTCTACAAGCACTAATATACAAAAGTTACAATATTATTATTGTATTCTCCTATCATTAAGTCTCTTCTCCCTTCAAATATTTTTTGCCAAATTTCTCCTCCACTATCTGCTATTTCTGTTAATTCTCTATTTGTATATTTCCTTCGCTCATGCCATTCGACCTCAACTGGTATTGGAGATAAACTCCCTTCCAAAAATCCCCTAACCATAAAAACCAAAATAAATCCTAATCCCATAGAATCATCCAAAAAGTTGCTCATATTCCGCATTAATCATCTCGGATGGAAATACGTCAGATCCTCGCAACAACGATAGCCCATCTCTGCCACCCTATTCTATTTTCTTCTATCCGCTATTATTGTCAATTATCTGCTTATATATTTCGTTCGCCCCTCCCGTTCAACCTCAATAGGTATCAGAGCTAAACTCCCATTCAAAAATCGTACAAAGAAAACCACTAAAAAAATCATAATCCCATAGAATCATCCAAAAAATGGAAACTATTCCGCATTAATCACCTCGGCTAAAAATAGCTTAAAATACCTATCAAATAAACTTCAAAACTCGAACCACGCATCAAACCCTCCATTCAACGACGCTCCATTTCTACCTATGCATCCAATTCTCCTAAGCATCAAAATATTTCTCCTTATTTCGACTTTACGCTGAACTTTTCTTCAAGCACAAGAATACAAAAGTAACAATATTATTATTGAATTCTCCTATTTCTAAGCTACATCTTCGTTTGTATGTCGGTTGCCTAATTTCACTTCCTCTATCGACTATTCTTCTCTACGCTCTATTTGTATATCTCCATCACCCTCTCGTTCAACCACAAGTGGTCTTAAAGCCAACGCCCTTTCAAACATCCTCTAACCATAAACACTAAAATAAAACCCTAATCCCATAGAATCACCGAAAAAGTTACCCCTATTCCGCATTAATCTCCTCGGTTGAAAATAACTCAAAAGTGCAACCAGGCACCAAATCATCTACTCAATGACACTCTAGATCTACCTATCTATTAAACATCAAAATATTTCTCCTTTTTATCTTTACTTTAATTTTTCTTCAAGAACTAAAATATAAAAGTTACAATATTACTATTGTATTCTCCTATCATTACGTCTCTTCTTCCTTCGAATATTTTTTGCCAAATTTCTACTCCACTATCCGCTGTTCCTGTCTATTTTCCATTTGTATATCTCCATCACCCTTGCCATTCCATCTCAATTGGTATCAAAGAAAAACTCCTATTAAAAAATCCCCAAACCATAAACACCAAAAAATAAATCTTAATCCCATAGGATCATCCAAAAAAGTTACTCGTATTCCGCATTAATATCCTGCGACCAAAAAAACTCAAATATTCGATAAAGTGAACAACAAAATTTTCTCATGCATCAAATCCCCTATTCAACGACACCCCATATTTGCCTCTCTCACATTCCCTTAAACATCAAAATGTTTCTCTTTTTTGATCTTTATCTTAATTTTTTCCAAACAATAAAATATAAAAGTTACAATACCATTATTGTAGTCTCCTATCTTTAATTTTCTTCAAAATTCGTATATCGCTTGCGAAATTTCACTGCCTCCATATGCTATTCTTGTCTTTTCGCTATTTGTATAATTTCATCGCCCTTCCCGTCAAACCTCATTTGGTATTGTAGCCAAACTCCCTCTAAAAAATTCTCCAATCATAAACACCAAAAATAAATCCTAATCCCATAGAATCATCCAAAAAGTTGCTTATATTTAGCATTAATCACCTTGGTTAAAAATAACTCAAAATTCCTAAAAAGTAAACCACAAATTTTGTCTTACGTCGGATCCTCGACCCAACAACACTCTTTACCTACCTTCCTACTCTATTTTTTAAAAGATCAAAACATTAATTTCTTTTTTGACCTTTATTTTAACTTTTATTCAAGCACAAAAATAAAAAAGTTACAAAATTGTTGTATTCTCCTATCTATAAGTCGCTTCTTCATTTGTATATCTCTTGCCTAATTTCGCCTCCATCCGCTATTCTTGTTAATTCTCTGTTTATATATCTCCTTCGCCCCTCCCGTTCAACCTCAATGGGTATCAGAGCTAAATTCCCACTCAAAAATCCTATAAACAAAAACACCAGAAAACAAATCCTAATCCCATAGAATCTTCCAAAAACTAGATACAATTTCGCATTAATCTCCTCGACTAAAAGTAACTCAAAACACCTATCCAATGAACCGCAAAACTCAAACCACGCATCAAACCCTCTATTCAACAACTCTCAAATTCTACCTATTTATCTTGTTCTCCTAAGCATCAAAATATTTCTCCTTATTTTAACTTTATAGTTAATTTTTCTTCAAGCACTAAAATAGAAAAGTAACAATATTATTCTTGTATTCTCCTATTTCTACGCTGCATCATCCTTTGCATATCTTTCGCCCAATTTCAGCTCCGCTATCTCCTATTCTTGTCTACTCTCTATTTGTATGGCTCATTCACCTCTCTCGTTCAACCACAAATAGTCTAAAAGCCAACGCTCTTTCAAAACTCCTATAAACAAAAAAAATAAAACCATAATCCAATAGAATCACCAAAAAAGTTACTCCTACTCTGCATTAATCTCCTTGGATGAAAATAACTCAAACTCCAACCATGTATCAAATCATCTGCTCAATGACAATCCACCTTTACCTTTCTATCGATTAAACATCAAAATATTTCTCTTTCTTACCTTTATTTTAATTTTTCTTCAAGCACTAAAATATAAAAGTTACATTATTACTATTGTATTCTTCTATCATTACATCTCTTCTTCCTTCGAATATTTTTTCCCAAATTTCTCCTCCACCATCTGCTATTCCTTCTAACTCTCTATTTGTATATTTCCTTTGCCCTACCGTTCAACCTCAATTGGTATCAGAGACAAACACTTTTTCAAGAATCATCTAACCATCAACCCAAAAAAAGAAAAAAGAAAAAAAAAAAACCTAATCCCATAACCATCCAAAAAGTTGCTCATATTCTAAATTAATCTCCTCGCATGAAAAAAACTCAAAAATCCTATGAAATCACAAAATTTTGTTATTCATCAAATCATCTATCCAACGACACCCCATAATTGCCTCTCTTTCCTATTCCCTTAAACATTAAAATATCTCTCTTTCGACCTCTATTTTAATTTTTTTTAGGAAATAAAATATAAAGTTACAATACTATTATTGTAGTCTCCAATCTTTAAGTTTCTTCCTAATTCGTATATCACTTGCCAAATTTCACTGCTTCTATACGCTAATCTTGTCTTTTAGCTATTTGTATATCTCCATCGACCTTCCGGTTAAACTTCAGTTGGTAAAATAGCCAAACTCCCTTTCAAAAATCCTCCAACCATAAGCACCAAAAATAAATCCTAATCCCATAGAATCATTGAAAAAGTTGCACATAATCTGCATTAATCACCACGGTTAAAAATAACTCAAAACTCCTACCAAGTGAACCACAAAATATTGTCATACGACAGATCCTCGACCCCACGACACTCCACATCAACCACCCTTTTTTATTCACTTAAGCATCAAAACATTTCTTTCTTTTTAGACCTTTATTTAATTTTTATTCAAGCACAAAAATATGAAAGTTGCAATATTATTGTATTCTCCTATCTAAAAGTCGCATCTTCATTCATATATCTCTCGCCGAATTTCTCCTCTATCCGCTATTCTTCTCAATTCTTTATTTAAATATCTCCTTCCCCCTTCCCATTCAATCTCAAAAGGTATCAGAGCTAAACTCCCATTCAAAAATCTTGTAAGAAAAAACACCAAAAAAATTGATACTATTCCGCATTAACCTCCTCGTATATTGCTTGCCAAATGTCACTATCTCTTTTTACGCTGTTCTCGTCTTTTCGCTATTTGTATATCTTCGTCGCTATTCCCGCTAAACCTCATTAGGTATTATAGCCAAACTCCCTTTCGAAAATTTTCCAATCATAGATACCAAAAATAAAACTTAATCCCATAAAATCAATAAAAAAGTTTCTCACATTTCACATTAATCACCTCGGTTAAAAATAACTCAAAACTTATACAAAGTAAACCACAAAATTTTGTCATATGTCGGATCCTCGACCCAACAACACTCTATATCTACCCTCCTAACCTATTCATTAAAAGATCAAAACATTATTTTCTATTTTGACCTTTATTTTAACTTTATTCAAGCACAAGAATAAAAAAAGTTACAATATTATTGTATTCTCCTATCTATAAGTCGCTTCTTCATTCGTATATCTCTTGCCTAATTTCTCCTCTATCCACTACTCTTGTCAATTCTCTGTTCATATATCACATTTGCCCCTCCCGTTCAACCTCAATGGATATCAAAGCTAAACTCTGATTCAAAAATCCTATAAACAAAAACACCAAAAACAAATCCTAACCCCATAGAATCATCCAAAAAATGGAAACTAAACCATACCAAACCAAGCCTTTTCCCACTAGGTAGGATCGGCTATATGGATTTGACGACACCCATTCAAATCTGTTTAGGGCTATGTCCTCCGTTAGATCCATAGAGGCAAGGTCATGTTTAATAATTTCTTTCCAACATTTTTTAAGTCTCCCTTTTCCTCTCCTACTCCTGACAATCTCCATGTTTACACACTTTTTAATCGGTGCCTCTATTAGACGACTTCTAACATGGCTGAACCATCTTAAACAATTTTCTCTCATTTTATCTTCAATCGGTGCTATTCTTACTTTGCCCCGAATCTCCTCATTCCTAATCCTATCTCTCCTTGTGATCCCACACATCCTTCTTAGCATTCTCAACTCCGAAACTGTCATATTCTGAACATTATTATGTTTTATTGCCTAATACTCTGATCCATATGAAAACGTTAGGTCTTACCGCCACTGTATAATACCTTTCTTTCACCTTAAGCGTGATTTTCCGATCACACAAGACCACCGAAGCACTCTCCTATTTGGTCCACCTGCCTGAATCATATGTCTTATATCAGTATCAATTTCTCCATACTGTTGCATCCTAGATCTAAGGTACCTAAAGTTTTCTTTCTCTACAATTTTTTGTGTGCTCAAACTTACTTCTACGCCTTCGGTTGTTTTAAATTGGCTAAACTTGCATTCTATATATTCTGTTTTACATTTTACTTAGCCTAAATACTTTTGTTTATAACGCTTCCCCCCATAATTTGAACTTAGCAACCATTCTTTCTCTTGTCTCATCGACTACAACAATGTCATCTGCAAATAACATACATCACAGCACCTCATCCTGAATATGCTTTGTAATCTCATCCATAACTAGGGCAAACAAGTACGAGTTTAACGCTGAGCCTTGGCCTAGACCAATCCTGATAGGAAATTCCATAGTTTCTCTGACAGTCGTCCGTATAGATATCCCGGCTCTATCATGCATGTCCTTTATTGGCTCAATATATGCGACACACAACCCTTTCTTTTCCAATACTCTCCGTAGAATCTCCCTAAGAACCCGGGCCTAGGCCTTCCCCAAATCAATGAACACCATGTGCAAATCTTTTTGACTTTCACTATGTTGTTCCGTTAATCTTCTCAGGAGAAAGATAGCCTCGATGGTTGATCTCCTAGGGGCATGAAACCAAATTGATTCTCCGAAACGTTTGTTGTCTTTCTTAATCTTCTCTCAGTAACTCTCCCAGAATTTCATCGTATGGCTCATAAATTTAATCCCGCGGTAGTTCGCACAGTTCTGAATATCTTCTTTGTTCTTGTATATGTGTATAAGGATACTTTTTCTCCATGCATCAGGCATCTTCCTCTTTAGCACAACATTAGGTGCTTGGGGAGGATGGCATAAGTTGGTTGACACAACTTTTTAGGGAGGATGGCATAAGTTGGTTGACATAACTTTTTAATATAGTGCTAAAGAGGAAGAAGATGCTTGATGCATGGAGAAAAAGTATCCTTATACACATATACAAGAACAAATGAGATATTCAGAACTGTGCAAACTACCGCGAGATTAAATTTATGAGCCATACGATGAAATTATGGGAGAGAGTTACTGAGAGAAGATTAAAAAAGACAACAAACGTTTCAGAGAATTAATTTGGTTTCATGCCTGGGAGATCAACCATCGAGGCTATCTTTCTCCTGAGGAGATTAACAGAACAGCATAGTGAAGGTCAAAAAGATTTACACATGGTGTTCATTGATTTGGAGAAGGCCTAAGACCGGGTTCTTAGGGAGATTCTACGGAGAGTATTAGAAAAGAAAGGGTTGTGTGTCGCATATTTTGAGCCAATAAACGACATGTATGATAGAGCCAGGATATCTATACGGACGACTGACAGAGAAACTAAGAAATTTCCTATCAGGATTGGCCTACACCGAGGAATGGATACTATCCCACATTAATCTCCTCTACGAAAAATAGCTGAAAACTCCTATCAAATGAATCGCAAAACTCGAACCACGCATCAAACCCTCTACTAATTGACGTTCCATTTCTACCAATTTATCTTACTCTCCTGAACATCAAAATATTTCCCCTTATTTCAACTTTATTCTTAATTTTCCTTCAAGCACTAAAAAACAAAAGTAACAAACTTATTATTACATTCTCCTATTTCTAAGCGGCATCATCCTTCGCATATCACTTGCCCAATTTCACCTCCTCTATCTACAATTCTTCTCTACTCTCTACTTGTATATCTCACACCTTTCTCGTACAAACACAAATGTTTGAAAAACCAACGCTCTTTCAAAAATCCTCTAACCATAAACACCAAAAATAAAACCTAATCCCATAGGATCATCCAAAAAGTTGTTCATATTTCGCATTAATCTCCTCGAACCAAAAAAACTCAAAAATCCTATGAAATGAACCACAAAATTTTGTCATTCATCAAATCCCTTATTCAACGACACCCCATATTTGCCTTTCTTTCCAATTCCCTTAAACAGTAAATTATTTCTCTCTGTCGATCTTTATTTTAATTTTTTTTAAGCAATAAGATATAAATTGCCTCCTGCAATGCAAGGTAAGGCAGCGTACAGTAAGTCTAATGTTGCCCGACCCTTCCTCGGACCCTACATAGATGGAAGCTTCGTGCACCGGACTGCCCTTTAATAAAATATAAAAGTTACAATACTATTATTGTAGTCTCCTATCTTTGAGTTTCTTCTTAATTCGAATATCGTTTGCCAAATTTCACAACCTCTACACGCTATTCTTGTCTTTTAGCAATTTGTAAATCTGCATCGCCCATCCCGTTAAACCTCATCTGGTACAGCAGCCAAACTCCCTTCCAAAAACCCTCCAACCATAAACACCAAAAATAAATCCGAATCCCATAAAATCATTAAAAAGGTTGGTTAAATTCCGCATTAATCACCTCGCTTAAAAAAACAACTCAAAACTCCTACCAAGTGAACCACAAAATTTTATCATACGTCGGATTTTCAACCCAACGACACTCCATATCTACCTCCATATTCTATTATCTTAAACATCAAAACATTTCATTCTTTTTTGACTTTTAATTTAATTTTTATTCAAGCACCAAAATAAAAGTTACAATATTATTGTATTCTCCTATCTATAAGTCGCTTCTTCATTCCTATATCTCTTGCCTAATTTCTACTCTATCCACTAGTCTTGTCAATTCTCTATTTATATGTCCCCTTCGCCCATCCCGTTCAACCTAAATAGGTATCAGAGTTAAACACCCATTCAAAAACCCTATAAGCAAAAACACCAAAAACAAATTCTAATCCCGTAGAGTCATCCAAAAAATGGATACTATTCTGCATTAATCTCCTCGGCCAAAAATAGCTCAAAACCCCTATCAAATGATCCGCAAAACTGGAACCACGCATCAAACCCTCTATTCAACGACGCT
>QLOD02173251.1:0-11675 GCA_003260245.2 Sideroxylon spinosum
CAAGCGTTTTAATTCCATTAATTTATCCATTTGTTCAAATTAATTGTTTTTCCCAAGTCTTTTTAGTTTTCAGTAAAATTATGTTTTCAAATAACTCTCCAACCCCAATTAAGAAAAACAATCACAAAAATTCTTTCTTCTTTCTTTTCAATCTTTGTGCAAGCACTTTCAAAAAGAAGTTTCCCATAATTGGATACACCCTTACTCCTTGTGGAGAATGACCTAGTACTCACCTAGACTAAACACAACCGACCTCTTATACTTGAGAGTGAACCTATTCCTTATTTGAGAACAGTCACATCCAATGATCTTATAATATTCCAGGGCCTTCGTCTCACCACAAGCTTTCCGGAAACATATCATTATAAGAAAATGGAGTTACATAGTAAAAGTTATGGCTGATTTAAGAATTACTGAACGTGCGAGCATAACGACGACCCCAGGTCTCCAAGTAGTCTTCCGCTATGCTATCTAAAACACCCAATGTTGTGATAATTTTCCAAGGCCTTCGTCTCGTTACAAGATTTCCAGAAATATGCTATAATTTGAAAATGGAGTTACGCAGCAAAAGTTGTGGCTGATTTAAGATTTTAACGACCGCGCGGGCATAACGACTACCCCAAGTCTCCATATAGTCTTCCGCTATGCTATTTGCATCACCTAATGATGTAATAATTTCTAAGGGAATTCGTCTTATTACAATTGTTCCAGAAACATATTATAACAATATTACGTACCAAAAGTTATATCCAATTTAAAATCTAACGACCGTGCGGGTGAAACGACGTCCCTGGGTGTCCAAGTTGTGTTACGCTAGGAAATTTGTATCATCCAATGATCTTATAATATTCCAGGGCCTTCGTCTCATCACAAGCTTTCTGGAAACATATCATTATAAGAAAACGGAGTTACATAGCAAAAGTTATGGCCGATTTAAGAATTACTGAACGTGCGAGCATAACGACAACCCCAGGTCTCCAAGTAGTCTTCCGCTATGCTATCTAAAACACCCAATATTGTGATAATTTTCCAAGGCCTTCGTCTTGTTACAAGATTTCCAGAAACATACTATAATTTGAAAATGGAGTTACGTAGCAAAAGTTGTGGCTGATTTAAGATTTTAACGACCGCGCGGGCATAACGACTACCTCAGGTCCTTGGAGTCTTCCGCTTGCGGTTTACATCACCTAATGATGTAATAATTTTTCAGGGCCTCCGTCTTATTACAAACTTTGTAGAAATGTAATATAATAAGAAAACGGAGTTACATAGCAAGAGCTATGTCCCATTTATAATTTAACCACCGTGCAGGAATAAAAATGCCCTTGGGTCTCCAAGTAGTCTTACGCTATGCTATCTGTATCATTCAATAATGTAATTACTTTTGAGGGCCATCCTCTCTTCGCAAGCTTTCTGAAAACATATTATAATAAGAAAACGGAGTTACATGACAAAAGTTATGGATTTACTGACCGTATGGGCATAATGACGACCCTAGATGTCCAAGTAGTTTTTCGCTATGCTATCTACCTCATCCAATGATGTAACAATTTTTAGTGGCCTTAGGATTGTTGCACGCTTCCCAAAAACATATTATAGTAACAAACCAGAGTTACGTAGCAAAAGCTATGTCCGATTTAAAATTTAACGACTGCGTGGGCATAACGACACCCCTAGGTCTCCACTTAGTCTTAAGCTAGGCTTTCTATGTCATCAAATGATTTAATAATTTTCCGAGGCCTTCGTCTCATTCTAGGCTTTGCAGAAACATATTATCACAAGAGAACGGAGTTACGTAGCAAGTGTTATGCTCGATTTAAGGTTGAACGACTATGCGGGCATAACGACGACCCCAAGTCTCCATGTAGTCTTCCGCTATGCTATTTACATCACCTAATGATGTAATAATTTCTAAGGAAATTCGTCTCATTACAATTGTTCCAGAAACATATTATAACAGTGTTACGTACCAAAATTTATATCCGATTTAAAATCTAACGACCGCGCGGGTGAAACGACGTCCCTGGGTGTCCAAGTTGTATTACGCTAGGCAATTTGTATCATCCAATGATCTTATAATATTCCAGGCCCTTCCTCTCATCACAAGCTTTCTGGAAACATATCATTATAAGAAAACGGAGTTACATAGCAAAAGTTATGGCCGATTTAAGAATTACCGAGCGTGTGAGCATAACGACGACCCCAGGTCTCCAAGTAGTCTTCCGCTATGCTATCTATAACACCCAATGTTGTGATAATTTTTCAGGGCATTCATCTCATTACAAGATTTCCAGAAACATACTATAATTTGAAAACGGAGTTATGTCACAAAAGTTATGGCTGATTTAAGATTTTAACGACCGCACGGGCACAATGACTACCGCAGGTCTCCAGTAGTCTTTCGCTATGCTGTTTACAGCACCCAATGGTGTAATAATTTTTCAGGGCCTTCATCTTATTACAAACATTGTAGAAACGTAATATAATAAGGAAACGGAGTTACGTAGCAAAAGTTATGTCCGATTTAAAATTTAACCACCGAGCAGGCATAACCACACCCTTGGGTCTCCAAGTAGTCTTACGCTATTCTGTCTGTGTTATTCAATAATGTAATTATTTGTAAGGGCCTCCGTCTCTTTGCAAGCTTTCCAAAAACATATTATAATAAGAAAACGGAGTTACGTAACAAAAGTTATGGCCAATTTCGGACTTACCGACCACACGGGCATAACGACGACCGTAGTTGTCCAAGTAGTTTTCCGCTATGCTATCTACATCACCCAATGAGGTAGTAATTTTCAGTGGCCTTCGGCTTGTTTTATGCTTCCCAAAAACATATTAAAATAACAAAATGGAGTTACGTAGGAAAGGTTTTATCCGATTTAAAATTTAACGACTGCACGGGCATAACGACGCCCCTTGTCTCCACTTAGTCCTATGCTAGGATTTTTGTGTCATCAAATGATTTAATAATTTTCCGAGGGCTTCGTCTCATTTCAGGCTTTGCAGAAACATATTATAATAAGAAAACGGAGTTACGTAGCAAGAGTTATGCTCGATTTAAGATTGATCGACTACGCGGGCATAACGATGACCCCAAGTCTCCACGTAGTCTTTCGATATGCTATTTACATCACCTAATGATGTACTAATTTCTAAGGTAATTCGTCTTATTACAATTTTTCTAGAAACATATTATAACAGTGTTACGTACCAAAAGTTATATTTGATTTAAAATCAAACGACCTTGCGGGTGAAATGTTATCCCTGGGTGTCCAAGTTGTATTACGCTAGGTAATTTGTATCATCCAATGATGTTTTAATTTTCCAGGGCGTTCATCTCATCACAAGCTTTCTGGAAACATATCATTATAAGAAAACGGAGTTACGTAGCCAATGTTATGGCCGATTTAAGAATTACTGGGCGTGCTATCATAACGACGACCCTAGGTCTCCAAGTAGTCTTCCGCTATGCTATCGACAACACCAAATGTGGTAATAATTTTCCAGGGCCTTCGTCTCATTACAAGATTTCCAAAAACATACTATAATTAGAAAACGGAGTTATGTAGCAAAAGTTATGGCTGATTTAAAATTTTAATGACTGCACGGGCATAACGACTACCTCAGGTCTCCAGTAGTCTTCTGCTATGCTGTTTACATCACCCAACAATGTAATAATATTTCAAGGCCTTTGTCTTATTACAAACTTTTCAGAAACATAATATAATAAGAAAAAGGAGTTACGTAGCAAAAGTTATGTCCGATTTAAAATTTAACCACCGCGTGGGCATAACAATGCCCTTGGGTCTCCAAGTAGTCTTACGCTTTGCTGTCTGTATTATTCAATAACGTAATTATTTTTATGGGCCTTCGCCTTTTCGTAAGCTTTCTGAAAACATATTATAATAAGAACACGGAGTTATGTAACAAAAGTTATGACCAATTTAAGACTTACCGACCGCACGGGCATAACGACGACCCTAGTTGTCCAAGTAGTTTTCCGCTACACTATCAACATCTCCCAATGACGTAACAATTTTCAGTGGCCTTCAGATTGTTGCACGTTTCCCAAAAACATATTATAGTAACAAAACGAAGTTACGTAGCAAACGTTATGTCCGATTTAAAATTTAATAACTGCCCGGGCATAACGACGCCCCTGGGTCTCTACTTAGTCTTACGCTATGCTTTCTGTGTCATCAGATGATTTAATAATTTTTCGGGGCCTTCATCTCATTACAGGCTTTCCAAAAACAAATTATAATAAGAAAACGCAGTTACGTAGCAAGTGTTATGCTCGATTTAAGATTGAACGACTACACGGGCATAACGACGACGCCAAGTCTCCATGTAGTCTTCCGCTATGCTGTTTACATCACCCAATGGTGTAATAATTTCTAAGGGCATTTGTCTTTTTACAATTTTTCTAGAATCATATTATAACATAAAACGGTGTTATGTACCAAAAGTTATGTCCGATTTAAAATCTAACGACAGCGCGAGCAAAACGACGTCCCTGGGTGTCCAAGTAGCATCACGCTAGGCTATTTGTATCATCCAATGATGTTATAATTTTCCAGGGCCTTCGTCTCATCACAAGCTTTCTAGAAACATATCATTATAAGAAAACGGAGTTATGTAGCAAAAGTTATGGCCGATTTAGGAATTACCGAACGTGTGAGCATAACGACGACCGTAGGTCTCCAAGTAGCCTTCCGCTATGCTATCTACAACACCCAATGTTCTGATAATTTGCCAGGGCCTTCGTCTCATTACAAGATTTCTAGAAACATACTATAATTAGAAAACGGAGTTATGTAGCAAAAGTTATGGCTAATTTAAGATTTTAATGCCCGCGCGGGCGTAACGACTACCTCAGGTCTCCAGTAGTCTTCTGCTATGCCGTTTACATCACCCGATAATGTAATAATATTTCAGGGCCTTTGTCTTATTATAAACTATTTAGAAACGTAATATAATAAGAAAAAGGAGTTACGTAGCAAAAGTTATGTCCGATTTAAAATTTAGCCATTGCGTGGGCATAAGAATGCCCTTGGGTCTCTAAGTAGTCTTACGCTATGTTGTCTGTATTATTCAACAACATAATTATTTTTTGGGCCTTCGCCTTTTCGTAAGCTTTCTGAAAACATATTATAATAAGAAAACGAAGTTACGTTACAAAAGTTATGACCAATTTAAGACTTACCGACCGCACGGGCAGAACGACGACCCTAGTTGTCCAAGTAGTTTTCCGCTATGCTATCTACATCACCCAATGACGTCAGAATTATCAGTGGCCTTCGGCTTGTTGCATGCTTCCGAAAAACATATTATAATAACAAAACGAAGTTACGTAGCAAAAGTTATGTTCGATTTAAAATTTAACGACTGTGCAGACATAACGAAGCCCCTGGGTCTCTACTTAGTCTTATGCTAGGCTTTCTGTGTCATCAAATGATTTAATAATTTTCCGGGGCCTTCGTCTCATTACAGGCTTTCCAAAAACATATTATAATCAGAAAACAGAGTTACGCAGCAAGAGTTATGCTCGATTTAAGATTGAACGATTGCGCGGGCATAATGATGACCCCAAGTCTCCATGTAGTCTTCCGCTATGCTGTTTACATCACCCAATGATGTATAATTTCTAAGGGCATTCATCTTCTTGCAACTTTTCCAGAAAAAAATTATAACAATAAAATCGTATTACGTACCAAAAGTTAAGTTCGATTTAAAATCTAACGACCGCGCGGGCGAAACGACGTCCCTTGGTGTCCAAGTTGTACTACGCTAGACTATTTGTATCATCGAATGATGTTGTAATTTTCCAGGGCCTTCATCTCATCAAAAGCTCACCGGAAACATATCATTATAAGAAAACGGAGTTACGTAGCAAAAGCTATGGCCGATTAAAGAATTACCGAACGTGCGATCATAACGATGACCCTAGGTCTCCGAGTAGTCTTTCGCTATGCTATCTACAACACCCAATGTTGTGATAATTTCCCAGGGCCTTCGTCTCATTACGAGATTTCCAGAAACATACTATAATTAGAAAACGGAGTTATGTAGCAAAAGTTATGGCTGATTTAAGATTTTAACGACCGCGTGGGCATAACGACTACCTCAGGTCTCCAATAGTCTTCCGCTATGCTGTTTACATCACCCAATGATGCAATAATTTGTTAGGGCCTTTGTCTTATTACAAACTTTGCGGAAACGTAATATAATAAGAAAACAGAGTTATGTAGCAAAAGTTATGTCCGATTTAAAATTTAACCACTACACAGGCATAACAACACTCTTGGGTCTCCAAGTAGTCTTACGCTATGCCGGCTGTATTATTCAATAATGTAATTATTTTTGAGCGCCTTCGTCTTTTCGCAAGCTCTCCAAAAACATATTGTAATAAGAAAACAGAGTTATGTAACAAAAGTTACGGCCAATTTAAGCCTTATCGATCGCACGAGCATAACGATAACCGTAGTTGTCCAAGTAGTTTTCCGCTATGCTATCTACATCACCCAATGACGTAACAATTTTTAGAGACCTTTTGCTTGTTGCACGCTTCCCAAAAACATATTATAATAACAAAACGGAGTTACGTAGCAAAGGTTATGTCCGATTTTAAATCTAACGACCGCGCGGGTGAGACGGTGTCCCTGGGTGTCCAAGTTGTATTACGTTAGGTAATTTGTTTCACCCAATGATGTTATAATTTTCCAGGGGCTTCGTCTCATCACAAGCTTTCTGGAAACATATCATTATCAGAAAACGTAGTTACGTAGCAAAAGTTATGGCCGATTTAATAATTACCGAGCGTGCGAGCATAACGACGACCCCAGGTTTCCAAGTAGTCTTCCGCTATGCTATCTACAACACCCAATGTTGTGATAATTTTCTAGGGCCTTCGTCCCGTTACAAGATTTTCAGAAAGATACTATGATTAGAAAACGGAGTTACGTAGCAAAAGTTATGGCTGATTTAAGATTTTAACGACCGCGAGGGCATAACGACTACCTCAGCTCTCCAGTATTCTTCCGCTATGCTGTTTACATCACCCACGGATGTAATAATTTTTCAGGTCTGTCGTCATATTACAAATTTTACAAAAATGTAATACAATAAGAAAATGGAGTTACATAGCAAAAGCTATGTCCGATTTAAAATTTAACCACCGCGCAGGCATAACAATGCCCTTGGGTCTCCAAGTTGTCTTACGCTATGCTGTCTGTATTATTCAATAATGTAATTATTTTTAAGGGCCTCTGTCTCTTCGAAAGCTTTCCGAAAACATATTATAATAAGAAAAACGGAGTTACGTAGCAAGAGTTATGCTCGATTTAAGATTGAACGACTACGCGGGCATAACGATGATCCCAAGTCTCCATGTAGTCTTCCGCTATACTATTTGCATCACCTAATGATGTGCTAATTACTAAGGAAATTCGTCTCATTACAATTGTTCCAGAAACATATTATAACAGTGTTACGTACCAAAATTTATATCCGATTTAAAATCTAACGACCGCGCGGGTGAAACGACGTCCCTGGGTGTCCAAGTTGTATTATGCTAGGCAATTTGTATCATCCAATGATCTTATAATATTCCAGGGCCTTCCTCTCATCACAAGCTTTCTGGAAACATATCATTATAAGAAAACAGAGTTACATAGCAAATGTTATGGCCGATTTAAGAATTACCGAGCGTGTGAGCATAACGATGACCCCAGGCCTCTAAGTTGTCTTCCGCTATGCTATCTACAACACCCAATGTTCTGATAATTTTCCAGGGCCTTCGTCTCATTACAAGATTTCCAGATACATTCAATAATTAGAAAACGGAGTTATGTAGCAAAAGTTATGGCTGATTTAAGATTTTAACGACCGCGTGGGCATAACGACTACCTCAGCTCTCCAGTATTCTTCCGCTATGCTGTTTACATCACCCATTGATGTAATAATTTTTCAGGGCCTTCGTCATATTACAAATTTTACAGAAATGTAATATAATAAGAAAACAGAGTTGCATGGCAAAAGTTATTTCCCATTTAAAATTTAACCACCACGTGGGCATAATAATACCCTTGGGTCTCCAAGTTATCTAACGCTATGCTGTCTGTATTATTCAATTATGTAATTATTTTTGAAGGCCTTCGTCTCCTCGTAAGCTTTCTGAAAACATATTATAATAAGAAAACGGAGTTATGTAACAAAAGTTATGGCCAATTTAAGTCTTACTGACCGTACGGCATAACAACGACCGTAGTTATCCAAGTTGTTTTCCGCAATGCTATCTACATCACCTAACGACGTAACAATTTTCAGTGGCCTTTGGCTTGTTGTACGCTTCCCTAAAACATACTATAATAACAAAACGGTATTACGTACCAGAAGTTAAGTTCGATTTAAAATCTAACGAACACATGGGCAAAACGACGTCCCCTGGTGTCCAAGTTGTATTATGCTAGGTAATTTGTATCATCCAATGATGTTATAATTTTCAAGGGTGTTCGTCTCACCACAAGTTTTCTGGAAACATATCATTATAAGAAAACGGAGTTACGTAGCGAATGTTATGGCCGATTTAAGAATTACCGGGCATGCTATCATAACGACGACCCTAGGTCTCCAAGTAGTCTTCCGCTATGCTATCTACAACACCCAATGTGGTGATAATTTTCCAGGGCCTTCGTCTCATTACAAGATTTCCAGAAACGTACTATAATTAGAAAACGGAGTCATGTAGCAAAAGTTAGGGCTGATTTAAGATTTTAACGACCGTGCGGGCATAACGACTACCTCAGGTCTCCAGTAGTCTTCTGCTATGCTGTTTACATCACCCAATAATGTAATAATATTTCAGGGCCTTTGTCTTATTATAAACTTTTTAGAAACGTAATATACTAAGAAAAAGGAGTTACGTACCAAAAGTTATATCCGATTTAAAATTTAACCACCGCATGGGCAAAACAATGCCCTTAGGTCTGCAAGTAGTTTTCCGCTATGCTATCTACATCACCCAATGACGTCAGAATTGTCAGTGGCCTTTGGCTTGTTGCATGCTTCCCAAAAACATATTATAATAATAAAACGAAGTTACGTAGCAAAAGTTATGTTCGATTTAAAATTTAACGACTGTGCGGGCATAACGACGCCCCTGGGTCTCCACTTAGTCTAACGTTTGGCTCTCTATGTCATCAGATGATTTAATAATATTTTGGGCCTTCATCTCATTACCGGCTTTCCAGAAACAAATTATAACAAGAAAACGCTGTTACGTAGCAAGTGTTACGCTCGATTTAAGATTGAACGACTGTGCGGGCATAACGACGACGCCAAGTCTCCACGTAGTCCTCCGCTATGCTATTTACATCACCCAATGATGTAATAATTTCTAAGGGCATTTGTCTTTTTACAATTTTTCCAGAACCGTATTATAACAATAAAAACGGTGTTATGTACCAGAAGTTATGTCCGATTTAAAATCTAATGACCGCGCGGGTAAAACGACGTCCCTGGGTGTCCAAGTTATATTACGCAAGGCTATTTGTATCGTCCAACGATGTTATAATTTTCCAGGGCCTTCGCCCCATCACAAGCTTTCCGTAAACATATCATTATAAGAAAACGGAGTTACGTAGCAAAAGTTATGGCCGATTTAAGAATTACCGAGCGTGCAAGCATAACGACGACACCAGGTCTCCAAGTAGTCTTCCGCTATGCTATCTACAACACCCAATGTTGTGATAACTTTCCAGGGCCTTCGTCTCATTACAAGATTTCCAGAAACATACTATAATTAGAAAACGGAGTTACGTAGCAAAAGTTATGGCTGATTTAAGATTTTAATGACCGCGCGGGCATAACGACTACCTCAGCTCTCCAGTATTCTTCCGCTATGCTGTTTACATCACCCATTGATGTAATAATTTTTCAGGGCCTTCATCATATTACAAATTTTACAGAAATGTAATATAATAAGAAAACTGAGTTGCATCGCAAAAGTTATTTCCGATTTAAAATCTAACCACCGCGCGGGCATAGTAATACCCTTGGGTCTCCAAGTTGTCTTACACTATGTTGTCTGTATTATTCAATTATGTAATTATTTTTGAGGGCCTTCGTCTCTTCGCAAGCTTTCTGAAAACATATTATAATAAGAAAACAGAGTTACATAACAAAAGTTATGGCCAATTTAAGTCTTACCGACTGTACGGGCATAACGACGACCGTAGTTGTCCAAGTAGTTTTCCGCAATGCTATCTACATCACCCATTGACGTAACAATTTTCAGTGGCCTTTGGCTTGTTGTACGCTTCCCTAAAACATACTATAATAACAAAACGGAATTACGTAGCAAAAGTTATATCCGATTTAAAATTTAATGACTGCGCGGGCAAAACGATGCCCCTGGGTCTCCATTTAGTCTAAAGCTAGGCTATATGTGTCATCAAATGATTAAATAATTTTCCGAGGCTTTCGTCTCATTCCAAGGTTTCCAGAATCATATTATAATAAGAAAACGGAGTTACGTAGCAAGAGTTATGCTCGATTTAAGATTGAACGACTACGTGCGCATAGCGACGACCCCAAGTCTCCATGTAGTCTTCCGCTATGCTATTTACATCACCTAATGATGTAATAATTTCTAAGGGAATTCGTGTTATTACAATTGTTCCAGAAACATATTATAACAGTGTTACGTACCAAAAGTCATATCCAATTTGAAATCTAACGACCGCGCAGGTGAAACGAAGTCCCTGGGTGTCCAAGTTGTGTTACGCTAGGCAATTTATATCATCCATTGATCTTATAATATTCCAGGACCTTCGTCTCAACACAGGCTTTCTGGAAACAAATCATTATAAGAAAACGGAGTTACGTAGCAAAAGTTATGGCCGATTTAAGAATTACTGAACGTGCGAGCATAACGACGACCCCAGGTCTCCAAGTAGTCTTCCGCTATGCTATCTACAACACCCAATGTTGTGATAATTTTCCAGGGCCTTCGTCTCATTACAAGATTTCAAGAAACATACTATAATTTGAAAACGGAGTTACGTAGCGTAAGTTATGGCTGATTGAAGATTTTAACGACCGCGCGGGCCTAACGACTACCTCAGGTCCCAGTAGTCTTCCGCTATACTGTTTACAACACCCAATGATGTAATAATTTTTCAGGGCCTTCATCTTATTACAAAGTTGCAGAAACGTAATATAATAAGAAAGAGAAGTTACGTCGCAAAGGTTATGTTCAATTTAAAATTTAACCATTGCACGGGCATAACAACGGCCTTGGGTCTCCAAGTAGTCTTACGCTATGCTGTCTGTATTATTCAATAATGTAATTATGTTCGAGGGCCTTTGTCTCTTCACAAGCTTTCTGAAAACATATTATAGTAAGAAAACGGAGTTATGTAACAAGTGTTATGTCCAATTTAAGACTTACCGACTGCACAGGCATAACGACGACCCTAGTTTTCCAAGTAGTTTTCCGCAATGCTATCTACATCACCCAATGACGTAACAATTTTCAATGGCCTTTGGCTTGTTGTATGCTTCCCAAAAACATATTATAATAAAAAAACGGAATTACGGAGCAAAAGTTATGTCTGATTTAAAATTTAACGACTGCGCGGGCATAACGATGCCCCTGGGTCTCCACTTAG
>QLOD02173365.1:0-11662 GCA_003260245.2 Sideroxylon spinosum
TTTAACTTCTCACTGAGCCGTGAAGTGATTGAGGAAGAGCTTTGGTTGCTTCTTTGTAACCAGGCAAAGGAGGTAAGGAAGAACTTGTTGGAAAAGGCAGTGGGAACAGAAATGGGATGGTTTGAGTTGCAAGACGATGTTGGTTTAATTGTCAACGAATTAGAAAAGTTTTTGTTCGACGAGTTGGTAGAGGAGTTAGTTAGCTTTGAGAATTAAGAGATTTTCCTTTTTTTGGCCCCTGAAGAATAGTTGGGGGCAGAGTTTTGAGTGTTGCAAGTTCTAGTCGAGGTGATTTCTGGTTCTTGATGATTTTTTATTTGTTTATCTATTTATTTATTTTATTGGTAGGTAACAGTTTTGGTATATTTATGTGTAGAGATACTATTTTGGGGTGTGAGGTTGAAAAGAGAAGTGTAAAGATGCAAGTATGCTTTTGGTCAGACGAAAAATAGATTGTGATTGCTGTGTACATTGAGACTGTGCAGTTGGAGTCCTGGGTTTTTGGCTTCTTTTAACACTAATTATTCCAGGATGAGAAATTAAAAATTGCATGTACAAATTGTCTGGCACTCACAGATTGAGGGTATTTTTTGTATTGCTTCTCTCTCTTATGGGTTTTTTTTTTTTTTCTTTTTTTACTGTTAATTATTAAAATAATAATTATTCAAGTACAACTTAGAAAAAATAAATTAACAAAATGCTGTTAATAAAAATCAAATTTCATTACTTTTCTAGAAAGAATAGGAATACAATCTTATTTTGCATATTCAAACTGTTCATTTCTTAACTTCAAACTGTTTGAAAGGTTCTATCCCTAGATGTTTCTTAGCTAAGCTCTCTTGTGACCTAATTAGTATTATAGATAAAGAGTAACTTTCTTTAGTGCAACGTATGATCTTTTAGTTTAAAAAATAAAAAATAAAAAATAAAATAAAAAACTGGACTTGCCTAAAAACACAATCTCAAGACCCGTCAAGTATAAAATAAAAAACTGATATGGCAATCGAAGTTGTTGTCGGCACTTCTGCGGCAATGAGGCCACCAGCCAGCGGGGCAACGCTGTTCAGGAGAGTTGTGGCCCCTATTATGGGTACCACATTGGTGATTGGGATTTGGCCACTTGGCAATGTGGTAGTGGGGGCCACGTCGGGAGCATCGTCTGGCATGTCGGCTACGATGGATGATTGGATGTTCATGTCATTGAGGATCAGACCTGAGCTGGCACATCTCCAATGGGTGATAGCAAGCAAGAAGAGGTAGAAGGTGAGCTTGATTGTTTGGGGGCAAAGGCAAAGAGGCTTGACCATTTTGGGATGCTGAGAGGTTGAAGGAGTCAGATTTAAGAGAATAGAGCTAGTCTTAAAGGGATATGTATTGATTCGTTTTGAGACTCTGAGCAGTTCCTGATAAAAGTGAAGCAGGTTCTGAAGAGATGACCGAAAAGGGATAATAAATTAATGGAGCTGATGAGATGGAGTTGGTTCATATGTTTAGCTTGTAGGGTATCTTTAGTTGGAAAAAATAAATAAATAAATAAACAAATGTTTTTGATTGTTGGGTTTTTCATTCTGCTAACTCATTAGGTTCTAGGTCTGAGCTCGAGCAATAACATCTCCTTTTGTTTTCTTAGATTATATAAATCATTTGTAAAAAAGTTAAATCACTAAATAAATAAATAAATCATGATTCCGTGATTCCAAGAATTAATTTCTTCTCTTTCACTGTAAACTTAGATATTTAGAAATGTGTGATTTACTAGTAATTAACATGAGTGAGTAGAACTTTATAAATATAAAAAGTCTAAATTTTTAGAATCATATTTCATTACATATATAAAATAAGGTTTTAGAAATATTGTTGCACCATATGACACTTAATTAAGACTACAGTTGTGAGATGTATCTTTTAAAATATTTAATTTTATTAGTTAATAATTATAAAATCCTACTTTTAATTGATATTATAATTATTTAAATTGAATTATATATTCATCAATAAAAATTTGAATTATAAATTGATAAATTTTTTTTATAAATTTCAATACTCATCATTAAATATTTGAATTCTAAATAGTATAATTATTTAAACTAAATTCTACTAATAACTGAATATTATAATCAAGATAATAATATTTTTGAAATGTTATATGAATTAAAATATTTATTCAAGTTCGATAATATTAAAGATAATAATAATTTCGGTGACTTTAATGATTTGGTTATAATCCTAAATTCAAAATATAATAAAAGTTTCTAAAAATGCATTCTTATTTAATTATTGATTGAAAAATTTAAATTTTTTATTTATCATTTAATATTATAGTTTTTATCTACATTAATAAAAAAATTTAATTATACCCCAACTCAAACATTAAATTAAAAAAATTTATTAAAAAAATAAATTTTAATAAAAAAATTTGAACTCAAAAGATTGGAAGAGTTAGATGAAGAGATACCTATATTTTATTTAAATCCTCCCCTAAAGTCCTAAAATTACAAAAAACAAATTACAAAACACGGTCTGTAGATATTATTCAATGGATTCTAAATTTCGTTGTTGGGACTTCAATTACTTTGGAGTTCAGAGATAAATAAAATCCTTCTTACGTTTCCGAATGCATTAGAATTTAAAATGAGAAGTTTGTTCCTTTGCTAGTTGGTTACTCCAAGTGTCTTGCGATGTATTTGTTTTATTTAGGAGGGTATAAAAATGGGATATCAATTATGGATGAAGATATAAACACTCCTCTAAGAGTTTTCCAATTATATCCAATCTTTTCTTCCAACAAATTATAAAACAAGCCTTATAGCAGAAGACAATTAATACAAAATATATAAAATATCATAATTATCCTTTGTTTTTATTTATTATTACAAAATTGACATTCTCCTCTTTTCATTTTTTTATAATTACATTTCTCATAGTGTCATATATAATATCACATATATATATATATATATATATATCTTTAGTTCATTAAATCCTAAACCGAAATACCATAGAAAATGATCATGTTGAAGTGAAACTTTTAAAGGTGATTAATCTTATTTGTATAAGTAATATCTAGCAAATTTCAAATTATTATAAATTATTGAATCCCTTAAATGGCATAACAACTGTAACTTATTCTAATTTTCTTCTTTTATATGATTGAATTTTTGATAGAGCAATATGAAACAAATTACATGCAATATTTTTTTTATTATTATATTTGCTATTACATTATTAGATTTTTTTTTTCCTTATTAAGCTTTTTTTTTTTTTTTTGACAATTTCTATTTATAATGGCTTTTTTTGTTTGTTTTTGGTAATTTAAAGACGGTTTTTATTAAAACTACTAAGTTATTTTAAACAATGCCGTATTTTTTGTTTCTTTAATGGTGGCTGGGTTTGTGAATGAATGTTATTGTTTGAACTTCAATTTGATTCATCTTTATTTCGGTTAGTGTATGAATTAATCAACAATTATGATGTCTTGTTTTCTATTAATTAAAAAACATCAAATAGAATTTATCCCTTTGAGTTTTCAAAACTTACTTCTCTCTAATTTGTCTATTTTTAAAATTTTATTAGTCATACAAGCCATACTATTATAAAAAATAAATACCTGGTATCAAATTATATGTTAAAAATGGAGCTTTTTATGTATGATGTGATTTTCTCTTTATGTTTTCAAATTTTAAATTATGAATAAGTTTTTTCATTAATTATTTGGAACTCAAGTATTTATTTCTATAGTCATTTCATGTAGAATAAAGGTGTAGTTTATAACTCACCAAAAGATTATAATAACTTTCTTTTTTTTTCTCTTTCCTAAAAATATGCAATTTATTGCTGTTGTGGTATGATCTTATTACTTTGTTAGTGTATATGCTCAAATTTTTTTGTCCACTATTTTTTATTTATATTATCATTGAAAATTTAAATAAAAATTTCAAATTGTAAAATATTAAAAGACTTTGGTACAAGCAATCAAGTAGATTTTAATGAGACAGATACAGATGGTAACGGGCATATCGAAGGTAGGTATGACAATATCTGAATCCGAACTCCGAACCCTCCGTCCCCTCTGAATCCATCCTGAATTCCGAATAGATATTGTTTTAGACCTTCATCTTTGTCTTCAAATGGAGAATGGATATGTCCATGAATATCCAAAAATCTGAATCCTCTATCCACCTCTGACTTGATACGTAACTTGATTGTACATGTAACCTATTACTATCAAATAATTCATCTACAAAACCAAAATAATACATGAAAAACATCACAATAATAAAAATTATCAAAGTAATAGATAAACATCTCCAAAACTAACATTTCACCAAAGTATCATTTCACCAGCTGTTACATAATAAAGATATATAATTTCAAAAGTACCAACCTATCCCAACTCAAAGTAGCTAATACAAAATACAATAGTCTATAACATAATTATAGTCTATAACATGATTATTAGTCTCAATTTCTTGAACCTTCAAAAAACATCTATACGAAGTTCCATACCATCTGTGACACACAAAATAAATAAATAAATAAATAAATAAACAATTAGTTAACAAATAATAGAGGATTTCCCTAAATTTTCATAACCACAAGAAGATGAAGAAAAAACCACAAATTTTCATATGAATTATGAAGACAAAACCTCAAATTTCAATTACACTACTCATATGAATTTATGAACATTGACACGTTCAAACCACAAATTTTCTTAGCACTAGTTTTTGACATTTGACAAAAAATAAAATGGAAGGTTCAACATGATTCATAAAGATTCAGTGTTAATGACAAACTAATAGCAAAAATATAAATTCAAAATGTTCTCCACCAGCGGCCACCGCTAACTGTCAAAAAGGCAAACAAACTTCAATAACATATCGCTAGAAACGAGATGCTGAACGCTACAGCTTATGAAAACTTATATCACTCCAAGTGTGATTCAGTTTGATGTGAGTAAAGAACAAAATGTTGAAGTGCATAGAATGATTCAAATTCCAAGAAGCACATAAGTTGAACTCTACAAATTGAGGCCATGATAGTTTAGGAAGTATAAAAAGCTAATAGCGTTCTAACTTCAATCATGTTAGTGTAGGTAGCTTTTTAGGTCGGAAAATATTGGTCTCAAACAACACTGAAATGTTATTTTATGAATCATAACTCATATCATAAGCAAACAAATTCTTTTTGCAACGATAAGAAGTAAGAGCAACTTCTTTAAGGGATGATAAGAAATAAGGATAAACTACAAGATTGAATAAGGGTCAGTTGTGCTAATGAATTGCTAAAACAGAAGATGTGAAAGCTTAGCTATAGTTTATTTCACTTTTCGTTTTACCTTGAGAATTGAGATTGATAAATCCAGAGAGAGGCGAAGAAAAAAAAAACATTTAAAGGCGCTTACCTAATCATTTGCTATGCTTTGGAAACGTGAAGCACCTTGAAGCCACAAAAACCTCAAGTCAAAAATGCAAGTAAATTAAAAAGGAGTTACCATTTCTTCACATGCATCCACATAACATTATAAAAGAAGAGAGAATATGAACTCACCAAGATAGAAGACAACATAATCAAAACTCTATTAGCACGATCAATCATCAATATTAGTTAAGCCAGACATACAATCATCAATGTCCATACTCTCATCATTGATACTTGAAATCTCTACTTTGAAGAAAAATAAGACGCAATTAAGAACAATCAATTGTTATAGCATATTAGCAAAGACTAATATATATATATATATATGAAAAGAAAGAAAGATTATTAAAATTACCTTCATTCTTAAGGGCCACCAATAAACTTTGACTACGCATTAATTCTTCCAAAGTCTTTAGGTGAACTCTATTTTGATTTGGACTCACCACTCTACCACTAGTGCTGAAAGATAGCTCTGATGCAATAGTAGACACAGGCAAAGCTAACAAATCCCTAGATATGACTTGTAAAGTAGGGCACCATTAGATTTCCACCATGCTAATATATTAAACTCCTTACAAATTGATAACTGCTCTTCATCTAACTAACAATCTAATTCTGACTTTACATGCATAGTTTTATTTTTCTTTTGTTGACCAAAGTCAAGAATATAATCGGAGAGAGAGATATATTCCTCAAATAAGTGAGAGGTAGCGACGGTTTGCTAAAAGCTCTAGTACTTTTTTTGCTTGAAGCTTCTCTACTTTTCTTACCTTCTTACAAAGTAAGTAAGTCGTAATGTCTTCGAATGTCCACCACTATATCAACACCATAATCCCTATAAATTCTTCTATAGTAGTAGGAGATCAAGGAGGTCCAACACGACTGCAACTGTCAAAAATCCATGAGTATTATCCTAATACTTATCATATTTTCAATCATGTTTGAGGCCATTTCCTCCATTACATGGTTCCCACAACACACCCACTTAGACAATTTAACTTTAATATTACATACATCTAGAAAAAATAAATTCAAAGTAGGATAAGTAGTCCCATTAAATAACAATGTGACATTGTGGAATATTTCTAATCTCTTACATATATCTTCTGCCAAGTTCCAATCATCATCATTTGGTTAACTTTTGTATTGGGAATCCTTAAGCTTTAACCAACTAAAAGCACACATATATCCTATGGCATTTTAAAGCATAAAAAGGATGGAGTTCCATCTTGTAAGAAAATCAATAGCCAATTTTACCATAAGTATTACCCAATTGGTGAGCACATTCTTTAAATTTCTCCTCTCTTTTGAGTTGATGTCCAATAAGCAACACTATCTTTAACCTTCTCAATGGAAGACTTAATGACATCCATACCATTTTTCACAATTGAGTTAATAATTTCAACTGCATAACAAACATAAAAGAAACCTTTATACCAAATATGATCACCTCCAAATTTTTCCAACAAGCATTAATCTTTGCATCATTGGTGGTGCAATTACTAACTGTTAAAGTAGATACTTTTCTATCAATATTCCATTCTAAAAAATTATCCATCAATACTTCACTTAATGATTCCACTATGAGTGGACATGACATATACACAAACATAAAATAAAACAATTACTAGTAAGTATGAATGTGTACAAAACTTTAATAACAAAAATAAGACTCCCAAAAACTTGTATAAATGATAACATTCAAATATTTATTTACCTTGTAATGTGGCTTTGGAATTTCCAATAATCATCAATGAAGTAGGCTGTGACAACCATGAACCTTATTTTTTTGTTGCTAGATGTCCACATAGCCGATGTCAAGGAAACTCTACTTTTGTTTCTTTTCACAAGCCTCATTGTCTGTATCCTCTCAACATCATATATTTTCAAGATGTCTCTATTGATAGTGTTTCGAAAAACCATATGAAATACAGGTTATAAAGTATGGCCAAATCTCCTAAATCCAACGAGTTCTACCATGATTAGAAGGTACTCAAGCATTATTATCATGTAAGCACATTGTTTCCTAGAAACTTTGGGATCACAGTTATATGATTGAATGTTGTCTTTTTTGCTCTCCACCATCGTAAGACTAGGTGTTATAAATTTTTGATTACTATCCATCGATTTTTTTCATAAAAGAAGACTTAATATGATCTTTCAAATGCGTTGTTCCACTGTTCCCATACCCAACATACTTTTCTTATAATATAAGAATCTTGCTTTTTCTAGACCATTGCTTCTTAAGTTTTATTTTCTAAAAATGGACACAAAGCCCATTTTTACATCTAGCTTTTGACAAAAAAAAGTTGATTACCTTCGGAAGTATCCCTAAGTTATTCATTGTATGCTCAAGTTGTTCATTACCTTCATCTGTGTGGGGATTTTGACTTGGTTTTTATTTGTGAATTATCAAATCTTGGTGATTATGTCTCATTTGATTCAACTTGAGTTGACGTAGAGTGACTTTCTCGAATCAATATACTATATATCCAAAAGCAAAAAGCATTGTATAAATATAAGAATATAAATTTTCACACATTTCAAATATTACATTCAATAGATCGACTTCAATAGATACATTTTCATAAAATCTTTAAAAAGTATAAAGAAAAACAAATCAAATCATACAATAAGAATAACATTTGCAAAACATAAAAAAAAAGTAATATCACATTAAAACATGCAAATATCTTTCATGATTTTCTCTTGCTTCCTTATCACAAAACGATGTAGTTCAAGTAAGAGAGGGGAAGGTATCCACCGAGGAGGGGAAGTTGTCATACCTTCTTACCTTGACAAGCAATGAGCACAAAATTAGAGTTAGAGATTTCGATATGGGAGGGGAATATCTCATTACCATTGTCGATTAACCCTGGTAGAATATATATATATATATATATATATATAGATTGATTAAACAATTATAAGAGAATAAAAAAATTAAAATCGTTCGTGGCCATCTCCAGTCGGCAGTGGTGACAAGAGATCAAGAGGGAGAGAAAATGAAAGAGAATAAGAGACAAAGTGAATGAGAGACCAAAGATAGAGAATACATACTAATCGGCGATCGACTAGTTGTCGATAATGGTTGGCCGTGAGATTTTAGGTGTTAATTGAAATTTTCAATTTCGAAGTAAAATAGAAGACTAAAAGTATGATTTTATGAAACCCTAATTGCTCACATGTGGGAAACATAATCTTTATACTTTGGAAATTCGAGGGTTGTTCGAGTTTGTTCTAATATTTTTCAAGGCAAATCGGGGCAAATTCAGATCAGATATCGAATCAAGGTGGAGTAGTCTCATCCTCATTTTCGATTCTATATCCATTTTTTTTTATAATCCAAATTCAATCTAATCTTAAAAAAATAGTCAAATTCCATATCCATTTGCTCGACTAACGGATTAGATTTAGACGAGTTGGCCGAAATGGCTTTCCATAGAGCTAAAACCTTTTCTAGCATTCAGAAATGTTATTTTTTCAAATCGAGAAGAATTTCTTAATAGTGTTCACAATTTCTTAATAGAATTTTTTAATAGTGAATCTGATGGAAGGATCTACTACAATCATTAGCAAGTCCAAAAGAAATTCATATGTAATTATTGGTTTAATAAATAAGGCATATACCGAATTAGTAATATTTTGATCGATCAAAAAAATTCTTCTCAATTGTCCCTTTGAAATTTGGGATAAAAGAAAATTTAATAGATTTTGGAAGGTAGAATTGAACATGTCATATACTCATGTACTTTCAAGTGATATGTCTAGACATCCTTCAAGTCTTCAATTCTCAAAAGAAAAAATCTTACACATCAAAGAAATGACCATGGGCAGCATACCACCACAACAAATACTTTTTTCTCTCGATCAAAACAACCAAAATTTCCAAGCTATAATTGGGACAATATACAATGTAAAGACCAAGATCATAAGAGAGAGTTTATCGAGTCGCACAATTATTGAACCGCTCCTTGAAGAACTTGGAAAATGTGGCTTCACTTTCAATATTGAGTGTGATGTGAATTGGCATTTGACTAATATATTATTTTCCAATCCTTATTCCACTACCTTAACAAAGAGTTACCCTGATGATTTTGTGATAGATTGAAAATATACGAAAAATAAATATAAGATGTCACTTCTTGATACTGTTAGAGTTTACAGTTTTAATAGTTCATTTTATTCTTACTTTGCCTTTATGCAAAAAGAAGAAGAAAATGATTATGTGTGGCCTTAGAAAGATTCCGTAAGATTTTGGATGATGAAATATTCCTTTAGTGATTATAATTGATTGAGAATTAGCACTAACGAAAGCAATCAAAGTTTTTTTTCTAAGGACCAGAAATCTCCTATGTGTATGACATATTAAGAAGAATATTCTAGTGAAATGAAAGTTTCGTTTCAATGAGAAGGAAGATTGGGAAAAGTTTCTTTGTAGTTGGACTAGTTTGATACAATTTCATGACAAATCATTGTTCGAGGAACTTGGAAAGATTTTGAGGTCAAGTATAAGAAAAAAGAATACATACTTGAATACACTAAATGTACTTGGCTTCCATTCAAAGAGAGATTTGTAAATGCGTCGATAGAGAAATTCATAATTTTGGAACTCGTATTACATTAAGGGTTGAAGGTGCTCATGCAACTTTTGAAAGATATCTTCAAGTTTCAACTGGTGATTTTCCGTGAGGTGAAATAAAAAATTTGTCTTACTATTGAAAATCAATTTCAAGAAATCTAGGCAAAGCTCTCAAGTGTAAATGTTCAAATTCCACACAAAATTTGCATTCCTTTATTTGAAGAGCTTCTAACTCATGTTTCCATTTTTGTACCTAAGATATTTTACAAACAATATGAGTTAGCAATAGTGATGAACCATTAGATTTATGTAAACGTCATTTTTCAAGTAGCATGGGACTACCTTGTGCATACACATTTAAGGATATGAAATATGCTAAACTACATATTTTTGATATACATAGACAATGAAGAATTGATACGATATCATTTTTAAGCATTGGTGATAAATTGACTCGTGATGGTGATAAATTTGGTGGCATTCTAAAGGAATTCTATGACAAATATCAACAATTGTCACTTGGACAAAATGAAGATGCTCAAAGAAAAATTTCTCAATGTGTTGGTGCTTCAACTTCTTTAATTCTAAAACCAACTATTTAACCCCACAAAGGCCGTCCAATTGGTAGGAAAATAAAGGAAAATGCTTTCACAACTCATGATCCTTCATTATTTAAGATTGTTGATAAAACTTATAAGTGTAGTATGTGCTAAAGAAATGGACATAATAGTCGCACTTGTTCTCAAAATCTTGAAAGGTTTTGGATTACTTCACAAGAATAAAAATGCAAGTATAATGGAAGTTGTAGATTTTGGGTATGCTATTTGATAGGTACTATCTTTTAATGCCAATGACATATTGGTAATATATATTTTTTCTTCTTTAATTTAGAAGTTATTTCAAGATACTGATTGTTGTTTTATAAATTTAATTTTTTATGTCCTCTATTTCACTTTTAAACTTGCATGTTTCAAGTTGGATAGATTTTGAGAAATGAAAGGGATTTTTTTGTTGTTTCTTACTCAATTACTACATTTTAATCCCTATGACATGGTAAATTTATCTTCTTTTTTTTTCATACAATATTTTATGATAATGAATTTTATTTTATTAAATTAATTTTTTATATCCTCTTGTTCACTCTTATGCTTTCAGGTTTCAAGTTGGATTGATTTTGACAATTGAAAAGAATTCTATATTATTTTTTACAACACAAAAAAAGAATGCTATGGTGTTTTTTGGCTGATATATTGTGTTTTTTTTTATGAGACTTTATTGATGAACAACATAGATAGATTGTTAAAATGTAATTGATGGACAAAAAGTGGAAAGTAGGGAGCAGCACATTTTTGTATTATTAAATGGAAAGAGAGGGTCATTATGGTATTTAATGTGTTTTGCATTATTTGTCATCTACTACCTTTTTTACTTTTTTTACCTTTATTGGAACATTTAATATAGTTATTAATTGGATTTGATCAATGTGTTTGTTTAGTGTTGTTTTTAAATTAATTTTTGCTTTAGCCATGCTTATTTTATCAAAGAACTTTGCAAGTAAGTATTAGGAATTTGCATTTCATTAATTTACCATTGCACTTTCTGCTGCAAATGCATGACTTAATTTTGATAATTGAGAATTGATAATTTGTTGGATTTAAA
>QLOD02173420.1:0-11657 GCA_003260245.2 Sideroxylon spinosum
AAGATAGAAAGCAGTAAGAAATGAGTCAATTCCATTCAATAAACAGAAATTGTGTTACAAAAACTTAAAGAATCAAAGATGGATCCACTTTCTCTCTCTAAAAACCTCTTTCTAAAAAAGAAAACTAAAACTAAAATGAATGTACGTGATCCCCTTATAAACGACCTCACTGGTATTTATATAACATGTCTTAAAAATTAAATTATGCCCCTTCCTCAAAAGCTAAATTGCAGAATTCTCACATTGCAGGTTGGTTCAAACAAGGGTTCAAACAAACAAATGGTTCGAACCAAGTTCCAACACTTAGTGATTTTGTCCCAGTTAAATCTTACACAGCTCCTATTGATCTAACCAAGGTTTGAACAAAGGTTGGTTTGAACCAAACTTTCATTAGAATATTTCAGCTCCTGGTGATTGTTACCTTTCTGTTGATCAAACCAATGTTCGAACCAGTAGTGGTTCGAACAATTTTTCTTCAGTCAATTTCCTCATGTCTTGGTCTGCACCAACTTCTGTTGTTCTAACCATGGTTTGAACGAGTAGTGGTTCGAACAAGGGTTCGAACCACTTTCTCATACTTAGCCAATTTTTGCTGCTTCATCCTTTATTGTGCCACTGTGGTTAGAACATTAGTTCAAATAGCCTCTGGTTCGAACTACTTTCCTAATATCTTCCATTTTGATCCAGTTTATGTCATTCTAGTCCCAAACACCTACAATTCAGAAGAATTTCTCATAAATGTATTTTAAAACACTTCTTCACCTTTTTAGACTATAAATCCACCTAATCAACCACTTAAGATTTATAATTGTACTTGTCATAGTACAATCAGTAAGGAAGATAGTTACCCGGAATATAAATTCCATATGATGGAGAGAGTAAAGACACTGAGAGTATAGACTTCATATGGTGGAGAGAGTAATGACATTGGGAGCATAGACTCCACATGTAAGGAAAAGAGACACAAGGAGTATAGATTTCACATGGGGGTAGAGAGAATGTCACTAGGAGTATAAACTCTACACGGGTGAAGAAAGAATGTCACCAGGAATATAGAATCCATATGGGTGAAGAGAGAATTCTCACCAGGAGTAAAGATTCTAGACACCAGGAGTATAAGATTCCACATGGGTGCAAGGAACGGTTAGGTTTGGGGCTAAACTAGGGGAGTGGGCTGTGCAAGATTTGAGAAGGGAATTCAGCGTGGGTGAGTGAATATCTATCATTATCAGATATTCACTCTAATAAGGAGCTCTCAACTTCTAAGGATGCACTCGGCGCGGGTGAGTGAATATCTATCATTTGAGAAGAGAATTCAACTCAATTTAAGAGCTCAATTCCTATTAATGGTGATCTAGTCTATGTGAAAGGCCTAGGGACCCAATGTGATGTGAAGGATTCAATTTCTATGATCAATTATGTCTAAGAGATGTCACGACTTAGAACTCATCGGCTTAGCCAATCCTAAGTCATTCCCAGTCTCAAGTGAATGCTCTGGATTGATAAGCTTTTGATTTCTAAATGTGTGTTAATCCCTTGTGATGTGTGTTTATATGTTTGAATGTGTCCTAGCATGTCAAGGCATGTACTGATACATCAAAATATAATGTTTGGCATGCCAGAGTATTTGTTAGCACGTTATACTATGAGGTGAGATGATGAATGAGCATGGTAAGGAATCATAGCACATGGACAGCTATCTTTGGGTGAGACCTCCCACGATTCTTTAACATGCTTTTGTTTCATGGCACAACATAGCAATATGATATGTAAGCGTTGTATAAGATGACAATGATAGAGTATAACATGATAGAGATGGCATGGCATGGAAAGATTATGTTTAGTATGATATAGCATAATAAAATGGTATAACATGGCATAGTAAACATGGATAGCATGACAGAATGATATATGGCATGGCAAATATGATGTTTAGCATGGCTATACACAATGATAAGGCATGGCATTCAAATTCAAAATTGTTTCGGGTAATTCCGATCAATATCATACATCAGTTATATCCCGGTCTTGAATTATGATGCGGATACCCCTCATTGACAAAGAATTATATTTTATAATTCAAATAATTTTATTCTAATTATGTAAACAAAATTAAATTGAAAAAATAAAATTTCTAGAGTAAGAAAATTATATCAAACTTTAAACTCTAGAGAGAGGAAGGTTTGAAACTCTTCTTGAACTTGAAAACTCCTTCAAATGGCCGAATTCAAGAAGAGGAGATGGGATGGTTGAATAGGCTAGAGAGAGCCAACTTTTGGAGGGGAAATAGGCTATTTTTTAGTTGGGAGAGGAAGAAGAGAGGGAGCTTGGAATTTTTTTTCCAAAGGAGCTTGGAATTTTTTTCCAAAACTCCTTCGAATCACCTCCTAGTGGTCAACCTCAAATGAGAGAGAGAAGGAACCGAATGAAGGAGAAGAAAGAAGGAAGAGGGCTAGTTTGAGGGATGAGAAAAAACGAAAAGGGTGGCCCCCTATTTGTAGGTTTTTTTGGTGCCAAAATGTTTGAAATTAAAGCTTTAACAAGCTAGTTTACAAAACCTAATTAATCAAACATGTTTGGAATGATAGAAAAAACAAAAAGCTTTGTCAAACAATGTTTTGCAAATTTATTTGATAAATATGGTGGGCCCAAATGGTTTGAAAAGCTACTTTAGGTAAGCTAGTTCGTTAAACAAAGTAAATCAATTAAACTTGAAAAGCTAGTTAGAACAATAAAGTTTGCCAAACAAAGTTCAACAAACCAATTTCAAATCACAAAGAATGTAAAATACTTTGCAAAAATCTATTTTACAACCTTATTTACTGAATAAGATATGCAAAAGGGTTTGAATAACATTAAAAGTGAACAAAGTTTGCTAAACGAGTTAAAGGAAACAAGCTTGAATCAAAATGAAGCAAATAAGGCAAAAAATCTGGAGGCTAGGCTTAAAGGTGGGCCGAATTGGCCTAAGCCCCTAGCTCAAGCATAGTTTTGGGAAGTTCGAGGTTCATCCGAGAAGGTTCGGACCATTCTAAGACCTCTGGTGTAGTTTTCAGGAGCTTTCGAGAACCCCTGAACACCTTTTAGAGAGCTTTAATCCAATTAGGTCAAAATTTGACTCAATTTGGAATTCCTAAGGTCAAGTTATGACTCTTTGAAAATTATTACTCCGAAACAAGCTGAAACTGAGAATGGGTTAACCAATCTTTTGACAAAACTCTTGGAGGTACCACTAGGCTGACTCATCCCTCCCTTTTTTGGGTATAAGAAATCCAAAAATGCCATTGATAGGTCTCCGAGATATTTTTAAGAATCTATAAATGTAAAATAAAATTGAGTCAGGGGTTTGGTCGGACCCCCTAAAGTTTGAGGTGGACAGAACTAGCCATGCCATTACCTTCAGGAATGAATTCTCATTATTTATGTTTAATTTTATAGCATTTTGACTTTATCTGGATGCTCAAATTGTGTTTGGGGTGCCAGTGGCTTATTTCTGGTCGGTAGGAGTCATTTTGAGTCGGCCAAGTGTAGATGACCTCCAGGGCCACATTTTGGCTACCCAGAGCCTACCTATTTTTCATGTGACATGTGGTGGGTGTTCATGTGAATTTTTATACCTTTTTGGATTGATCTAGGCATTTCGATCGAAACTGTTCTTCAGATGCGTCAATTGAAGTCGTTCTGGCCTTCTGGACCGAATTGACTCTCAACTCTAAATTTTGACTCATTTGTGGATGTTAAGATCCTTCTTTGATGTCTTGGACATGTCTGTCATTCTGGTGGCCTTCTACCTTGATATGGTCCTTCAACTTGGCTTCTCCCTAGCTCTAGAGGTAGAACCGTCATTTTGCTGATTGTTTTTCTCTTGTTGATTTCTGGTACTTTGGCATAACCTATGATTAAGAAAACTTAATTAGTAGAGCACATTTCAAGTAAAAACATTAAATAATGTAACTATTAAAGAGGGGAAAAAATGGGATGTTAACAGCTACCCCTCTTTTTCTACCTTAGCCTACTTAAGGTAGAAAACAAAAAAGAGACAACCTTTTTTGCCCCCTTGAATGTTAAAATAAATAAAGAAACAAACTTATAGCCTGGTTTATACCTTGCACTTGGACGGCTACAAGGGCTGGTTTCTTCATTTGATCCTGAAAAGAAATCTCAAAAATTACGTTAGTAGATGATTATTTAATTATAAAGAAACTCAATATTAAATTATCGCTAGTTTGGATGAAACGAGTATAAACTCCTAGGCTGACTTTGACTCTTGTGATGGTAAGAAAGACTTCAAAAAGAGAGTGCTAACTCTAAGGTTGACACTAAATCTGGTCATGGAGAAAAAACGATTTCAAAAGGGGAATGCTGAACTCCAAAAATGACTCTAAGTCCTATAGTAAGCATGAGACTACAGAATGGAAGTATTAAACGCTAAGGAATAAGGACTTACGAGCAAATAGCTCTAGGTCCAGTGATCAACCACTTACGAGCATATGGCTCAAGGTTTCAGAAAAGATACTCATGTCTAAGACGATGTACAGACACTAGGTGTATAAATTCCACTTGGGTAAAAGGGGTCTTGACACCAAGAGTATAAACTCTACAATGGTGTAAAAAGGTAGGAATCACCAGAAGTATAAACTCCACAAAGGGTGATAGGAGTATGAATCACTAGGAGTAAAGACTCTATAATTGTGAGAGAGGTATGAATCGCCAGGAGTAAAGACCCTACAAGGATGAGAGAGATGAATCACTGAGAGTATAAGCTTCCCAGAGGTGATAGGAATATGGATTACTAGGAGTATAGACTCTACAAGGTAAAAGAGATATGGATCACTAGGAGTAAAGACTTCATAAAAGTAAAAGAGATATGAATCACCAGGAGTAAAGACTCCACAATGGTGATGGAGATATGGACCACCAGAAGTAAAGACTCTACAAGGGTGATGGAGATATAAATCACCAACAGTAAAGACTCCACAAGGGTGATAGAAGATAAGAATCACCAAGAGTAAAGACTCCACAAGAGTGATAAAGATGAATCACTAAGAGTAAAGACTCAAAAAGGGTGAGAGAGGTATAAATCATTAGAAGTAAAGACTCCACAAGGGTGAGAGATGAATCATTGGGACTATAAACTCCCCAAATGTGATAGAGATATTGATAACCAATAGTATAAACTCCACAAGGGTAAGAGAGATATAGATCACCAGAAGTTCATAAGGGTAAGAGATGAATCACAGAGAGTATATACTCCCCAAAAGATGATAGGGTTATGGATCACTAGGAATATAGACTCCACAACGGTGAGAGAAATATGGATCACCAGGAGTATAAACTCTACAAGGGTGATGGAGTTATGAATCACCGGGAGTAAAGACTTCACAAGGATAATGTAGATATGGATCACTAGAAGTAAAGGCTCCACAAGGGCTATAGGAGATACGGATCACCAGGAGTGAAAACTCCACAAGAGTGACAGAGATGAATTACTGGGAGTAAAGATTCCACAAGAATGATAGGGATGAATCACCAGGAGTAAAGACTCCACAAGGGTGATGGGGATATGGATCACCAGAAATAAAGACTCCACAAGGGTGATGGGGATATGGATCACCAGAAGTAAAGACTCCACAAGGGTGATAGAGATGAATCACTAGGAGTAAAGACTCTATAATGGTGAGAAAGATGAATCACCAAGAGTAAAGACTCTACAAGAGTGATATAGATATGGCTCACCAGGAGTCAAGACTCTACAAGGGAGATAAAGATGAATCACCAGGAATAAAGAATCCACAAAGGTGATAGGAGACATGGATCACCAAGAGTATAGTCTCCACAAAGGTGAAAGAGATGAATCTCCAAGAGTATAAACTCCACAAAGGTGATAGAGGTTTGAATCACCAGGAGTATAAACTCCACAAGAGTGATAGGAGACATGGATTACCAAGAGTATGGACTCCACAAGGGTGAGAGAGATGAATTACCAAGAGTACAATTTCCACAAATGTGATAAGAGACATGGATCACTAAGAGTATAAACTCCACAAGGTTGATAGAGATATTAACCACCAAGAGTATAAACTCCACAAGGGTGATAGGAGACATAGATCACCAGGGGTGTAGCCTCCACAAGGGTAAGAGAGATGAATCACCAAGAGTATAGAACTCCATAAGGTGATAAGAGTGTAAAGTTTCAAGCATATGGCTTTAGGTATTGGGGAGTAAGGACTTACGAGCTAATAGAAGCTCAAAGTTAGGTGAAGAGATACTCATTAGCTAACAAAAGCTCAGGGTTAGAGTGAGTATAGACTCACGAGCTAATAGAAGCTCAGGGTTTGAGTAAGTGGTTCGAGTAAGTATAGACTCATGAGCTAATAGAATCTCAAGATGTAAGTAAGAAGACTTGCAAACTAACAGAAGCTTAGGATTTAAATGAGTATAAACTCACAAGCTAATAAAAGCTCAAGGTTTAAGTGAGAAAAGACCCACAAGCTAATGGAAGCTCAGGATTTAAGTGAGAAAAAGATCATAAGCTAATAGAAGCTTAGGATTTAAATGAGTATAAACTCATGAGCTAACAAAAGCTTAAGGTTTAGGTGAGAATTGATATATGAGCTAACAAAAGCTTAGGATTTGATTGAATTTAGATCCTTGAGCTAATAGAAGCTCAAAATTTAAGTCTGGTGAGCAAAGAATTCAATAGTGAAGTCTCTAATGAGCATAGGCGCCAAGGTTAAAGACTCTAAAATCTAATGAGCAAAAGCTCAAGAGTGAAGGCTCAAGATAAAAAGATCTAAGGTTTAATGAGTAAAAACTTAAAAGTGATTAAAGACTCAAGGTTTAATGAGTAAAGACTCAGGAGTAAGTAAAGATGCAAAATTTAATGAGTGAAGACTCGGATGTGAGATAAGACTTAAGGGTAAGTGAAAACTTAAGGATGAGTAAAGACTCAAGGTTAAACATCGAAACCTTGTGCTAAATATATGGATTCAGATAATAGATTCTCTCCCTAGATTAGAGGATTCGTACCTCCTGTTCTTTTCTTTTAGTTAGGAATTTCATTCTTGAGCTGTTGTTTATTCTTTGCTTTTCATTTGCTGTTGAGTCCATACATTACAGCTAATTTTCAAAAGGATGTCTCACTCTTTGGTTATCAATGATCCTACACTTTATAGCGGATGTTGTTGATAATAGTACAGTCTTATGGGTTTTATGTTGTGCAGTTTTACCGTGCTAATATCAAAAACTTTGTTAGGCACCTATGAGATGTGCAATGTCATGTGCATAATCCTAGGGATTTTATTTTGAAAATGTTTAAGTTTTGAAATTTTACTTGTGAATTTTAAAAACCTAAGAATGTGCCCATCTATGATTTTGGTTTGTGAATCAAAATCATATACAACTAATGAATAAGATGTAAAATTTTTATACAAATGTATTACTCACTAAAGTGGTAGAATGACTGCTTAGGCACTTTTAAAAATTGTTCTTTTTTCTTGAATGACCTTACTGTTGAAGTGTTTAATGAGTTATTAACCATGTTTGTAATTTTATTAAAAGATCCAGTCACTGAGTATGTTTTCTATTCCCCTAAGGGCTTATTTGCTTCAAATAGCTTTTGGATTAATAGAGCATTATCGATTTGACAGGGTTTGATGAATTTTGATGAAAGAAATTGTCCCTAGCTTATGAAAGCTCTTAGACTAAATGATCATTGTCAATCAGAGAGGTCCTTATTTTCGGTTGTAATGTAGGCCTGGTATTAGGATTTGAAGAAAAATGAAGGAATGTACAAGCTCAAATTCCTATTTCTACTCGGGTAAAATGTACCAAGGATCATTTGTAAGGTCTTCATGCATCCTTTGTCATGAGATTTGTCCATCCGTCCTAAGGAACGCTTGGAGTGCCCTTGTTGGTTGTATTTGAACAAAGCTATCAGCCTTAATCTGAGAGGTTTTTGTTAGACCGTAATATAGGCTATGGGTTAGGGTTGTAGAAACGAAGGATATATAAGGCTCAAATTATTTTTATAGGGCTAAATAATCCCAAGGTCATCTAATTCTTCATTTGATGAGTTACTGTTCTCCATTGATGATAGAGAGCTAAAGCTTGGTCACAACTTGTTCTTTTTTTTTTTTCTTTTTTTTTTCCGAGGGTCTTGAGTCTTTGATGATGTTGATGCTTCTACTTTACCTTTGATTTAACTCTGATTTTTGCTTGATATATTTATTTGAACTTTAATTTTTTTTTTAATTTGACTATTAGCTCTTTATAACACCCGGCTCTGTTCTGTCTTTTTCCATTACCCTAGTGGGAAGGATAGGAGTGAAAATGAATTGAGCTACTCGAGCTCGGTTCATGACTAAAACAAGCTCGAATCGAGCTTGATTTGTGGCTCGTTTCAAATTTGAGCTCGAGCTCAAGCCTAGAGAAGCTCGGCTCGAAAGCTCGGGAGCAACCTTGATAAAATAAATATATATACTTTTTATAATATTTTAATATTTTTAATAATATTTTTATTATATTATTTTATAATATTTTATTTATTATATTTTAAACTAAAACGATGTCATTTGGTTTAATCAAGCTATTTGTGAGCCAAGCTCGAGCCTAAATTCTTCTTTATCGAGTCGAGCTCAAGCCTATATACAAGCTCGAATCGAGCTCAAGCTCAGCTTAAAAAGCTCAGCTAAGCTTGAATAAGTTAAAGCTCGGCTCGTTTTCGCCCCTAGTGGGGAATGACCTTTAGGGGTTTATTGCAAAAGAATACGAACTAGCCCAAAGGGCTTTGCAAAAGGTATAATCATCCTCATTCTAGAGATAGCAAAAATGAATGCCTCTCTTCATCTTGAATTTGATCGCCTTGTTTACAACCTTACCTCAAGGTTGCTCTGATGCTTCTTCTAGTGTTGGATTGACTCGTTTGGATAAGATGACGATGTTATGATGATGAGATATGCCCCTGACATTTGAACCGTCATACTTACTTACCCCAATGCGAGGGATGATCCTAGATAGGGTTTAATGGAAAAAATATATAATTCAATCAAATAAATTTTTTTTAAAGGCTTAAAGGGCTTGACTATGGATGATCCTAAATTTATTTAGGATAGTTGAAATAATTGCCTCTAGTCATTTTAACTTTAGAGACTAAGTATTTGAAGGTATCAATATTGCTAAGGGCAATAGTTTTGACTCATTTTGTTTTTTCAAAAATTGAATACCACTTGTCATTTTGAGTTTTAGTCTATTAATCTGTCAAGCTTTAGATTGCATTGAAGACCATATCTAGGTATTAGAAAATATCCCCAGTGGGTTAACCTTTTAAAAATGGTAATCAAACCTAATTTGGTTGCCTACGTCTCTCGATGATCCGAGAATCAGGTCGCCCGTAGTTCTAGCATCACTAAGATTACCAAATTGAACACTTTAAAGTATGGATCATTCTATTTGTGAAAACATGTTAATGCTCAATGGTGCTTCTAGCAAACTAGTTTATTACAAATAGTGTTTGACGAAAAATGTTTGAATATTTTCAAAAATTTGAAAATTCTATACAAAAATGTTTGGTAAATTCAAAATGTTTGGTAAGTTCAAAATTGCACAAAAGTGCAGGGGTTTATTTTTTAAGGACAAAATGCCGACTTTAGAAAAAAGTGAAGTGTTAACTTAGCATGAGAAAATGTTAACTAAGTGATGTGACGTCATTCTGACTACCAAAATATTGTGACATTGTGTAAGTGGCGAGAGAGATTTTGGGTTACCCTCAAGTGTTGAATAAATTTGTAGAGGAATGCCACTGGTCGAAAGTTTTTTCAAAGCAGAAGTGAAGTGCACGTAATGTGACTGTTTTCAAAAATGTGAATTAATGAAATGTATTTTTTGTCATATTACTATTTCTAACATCTTTGATTCTTGAAAAATGAATGAAAAAAGAATAACATAGACAATAGTATTGACATTTTAAAATTTTTAAATATGTAGAAGGGATTGAAAGGGAAAGCCAAAATGTTAGGCTCCCGTAGGCCCCTTCCATCGATGTTTAAAGGCTCTGATTACTCTATTGGAGGTTGAATGATTACCAAAAAAGGGAGGCATAAGAGGTATCCCAGAGTTGGCCATTTGATAAGTAGGGTATTGAAGGTTGGATAGAAGAACTACCAATCCTGGAATGATAGTTGATAAGGTCCCAAAAAAAGGATAGGACAAGTATGTTTGGCAAACCACTAGTAGTAGAGGTCGTCATCATTGAAGAAATGTTAGAAGTGGTACTAGAGGTGAAGTTGGTGTTGAAAGTCTGGATTGTTTACAGTTGAGTTGTTCCTTCTGATGTAGATATGACAGATGCTTGAGTTTCAAAGGTAACAATAATAACTGCTTCAGATAAGGATGCCACTCCTTCAGCTTTGGATCTGGTGTTTACATAAGAGTGTTGAAGATGATGAATGAAGCAAATAGTAGCGAAGGGGGTTATGAAAATGGAAGTTTTAAAAATGGTTTAGAATAAAATTAGATTTGATTTTATTTATGGGGTCATCCTCGTTATTAAAGGAAAAATGTGATGAATAATGAATAAATGTAAGAAATTTGTCACTAAAATCCAATTACGTTACCTTTTCCCATTCAGAATATTATTAGAAAGAAAATTACAATTGTAATTGAAATGGATGTTCACTTTATAATTTAGCGAAACATCCTTACAGTATAAAATTTTGGAATAATTCTAAATACTCTTCAACTTTGCAATCTTGAATTGTAGCACACTGAAATTTCCTCAACATCTGAATGGGCGTCATGGGCTAATCTTACTAATCAACAATCTTCATATGTTCTAGCACAAACTTCTCTGGGGTTTTGAAAATTCTTTTATCAATGATTTTGATGAAAATTTAGCAAAATTTCGGGATGAAAATATAGAAAAATACTTTTTGAAAATTTTCTACCTTAAATTAGGCATAGTTTCGGGTAAAAATGTTTGGAAAATCTCTACTTCAAATTTGGCAAAGTTTCAGGTAAAAATGTATGGAAATTCTGTACCTTAAATCCGACAGACATTCGGGTAAAAATGTTTGGAAAATTCTTTACCTTAAATCCGGCAGAGTTTCGGGTAAAAATGTTGGGAATCTATCTTAAATTCGGAAGAGTTTTAAAAAAAATGTTAGGAAAATCTCTACCTTAAATTCATTAGAGTTTGGGGTAAGGAAAATCTTTACCTTAAATCCAGTAGATTTTTGAGTAAAAATGTTTAAAAATCTCTAACTTAAACTCAGCAGAGTTTTGGGTACAACTAGGGTTTACGAGAATCTTGAGCTAAGACACATAAGGACTTTTGAATAAAGACTTGGATTATAAAATGACAAATTTCTTCTATGCTGTATGAAATGATCTTTTTAGGGATTTTGATCCCTTTAGACAAAGGGTAGGCTTTAAAATCCTATGAGGACAACAATGAGTTACCTATTCTAAGGTGAAAAGAATGAGAAAATTAGCACCGCCTTCTCCTTTGTTCCAATGAAAATTAGCTTCTGTGAGGCTTTAGCCTTTGGCTTGACTATATGTGACATGAGGCTCATGGCTTGATGATTACACTTGAAAAGTGTAATTCATAACTCTATTTTTTTATAATTTCAATGCTTTTACATGTTTAAATTCAAGGT
>QLOD02173446.1:0-11656 GCA_003260245.2 Sideroxylon spinosum
TCCTCAGCGATCACGAACCACGAATCCGAACTCCTTCGGATCAAGAGATGAAAAGCTTGGCTAAGCTATGGAGAGAATAATAGACTTGAATAACTCTCAACAATAATGATTATTCTCTCTGTCTCTGGCTCTCTGTAAAACCTGAGGCGAACAGGATTAGCATCATTTGAAACGAAGCCAGGAAATCAACTTCGCGGGAAGCTCACACATGCGATCTTCCTGCGGCCATCCCGCGGCCATCCCACAGACTTCCTGCGGTGATCCTGCACGGCCAAAACCTCTGATCTTCACTCTTAGTTTTATCCCATGACTTAGAGCGTGCTTCCTGCGGTCTTCCTGCGTTATTGTCCGTTTGGCTCTGTTCAACTCGTTTTATACTTCTAAGAGTATTTGGATAACTTTCCTGAGGCCTTTACACTTCTATTTGACTCAAGACTGGAGTGTCTTAGCCTGCACTAAGTCTAAACATTACAGAACTCTGTTTTGACTATGGATTTGCCAACTTTATAATTTTATCCCTAACAAGCCCTACGCTGGTAGTTCCTACAAAATCGGGTGTTACTATAGTTTCGAAATGAGAATAATGAGTTGGTTCCAAATCGAATTCAAACTAGTTGGAGAGTATGTATTGATTACAAAAAACTCAATGCTATGATAAGGAAAGACCATTTCCCTCTTTATTTCTGGATCAGGTTTTGGAAAGAGTGGCTGGGTGTGTATATTACTGTTTCTTAGACAGTTATTCAGGCTATAATCAAGTTGACGTTACTTTAGAGGATCAAGCTAAAACTACTTTTACTTATCCTTTTAGCACATTTGCTTATAAACAAATGCCCTTTGGCCTTTGTAATGCCCTTGCTACCTTTAAACGCTGCATGATCAGCATTTTTGGTGAAATGGTAAAAGAAATTGTAGAAGTCTTCTTGGACGACTTCTCTGTCTATGGTGATTTCTTCGTGCATTGTTTAGAAAACCTTAATCTAATATTAACCCGGTGTGTGGAGAAGAACCTAGCACTTAATTGGGAGAAATTCCATTTCATGGTGACTAAAAGCATAGTCTTAGGTCACATTGTTTCCAAAGAAGGCATTCAAGTTGATCAAGCTAAGGTAGAGCTAATTCAGAAACTTCCCACTAAACAATCTGTTAAGGACATTTGATCATTCTTAGGCCATGCTGATTCTATCGGCATTTCATTCAATTATTCAGTGAAATTTCAAAACCCTTGTGTCATCTATTTACACAAGAGGAATCTTTTGAACGGACACCACAATGTCAAGAGGCCTTTGACAAACTAAAAATCTGTTTAACTACAGTACCCATTCTTTAATCTCCTGATTGGTCACTTCCTTTCAAACTTATGTGCGATGCAAGTGACTATGCTATTAGTGCTGTGTTAGGGCAAAGAAATGACAAAAAGGCACACGTTATCTATTATGCCAGTAGAACCTTAACTGACACTCAGCGGAATTACACGACAACTGGAAAAAAAATGTCAGCAATTGTCTTGCCCCTGAAAAATTTCACTCCTATCTCATTGGTTTAACATTGATAGTATATATTGATCACTCTGTGTTGAAATACATGTGGACCAAATCAAAAGCAAAAAACCAACGTTAATATATTGAATTCTCTTACTACAAGAATTTGACCTTGAAATTAGAGATAAAAAGGGAGTTGAAATTGTGGTAGCCGATTATTTGTCACGTTTAGCGATGGCAGCTTATTCAAAAGATGAAATTTAAATAAACGATAGCTTCATGATGAACAGTTATTCAATGTAGCTGTAATAACGGCATCCACACTTCCATGGTTTGCTGATATTGCCAACTATTTAGTGACAGGAAAAATTCCAGGGGAATGAAGTCCTAAGGATAAAAGAAAATTTTTAAGAAATGTTCGTGTTTTCTTTTAGGATGATCCTTACTTATTCAAATATTACCTAGACCAAGTAATTCGGTGTTGTGTGCTTGATTGGGAAGCCCTGGGAAGTCCAGGGCATAATTGAATTCTGCCACTCCCAAGCTTGTGGTGGCCATTTTTCCATAAACAAAATAGCTTCCAAAATTTTTCAATGTAGATTTTATTGGCCAACTCTATTTAAAGGTGTTCATCAATTTTATACCACATGTGACCAATGTCAGCCTTTAGGTAGTTTAACCTGGAAAAACATGATGCCTCCTTCCCCTATTCTAGTATTGGAAGTATTTGACTATTGGGGAATAGACAACATGGGTCCCTTTCCTATTTACTTTGGTTTTGAGTACATTTTAGTAAGAATACACTATGCATCTAAATTGGTTAAAGCGATTGCTACTAGAACGAATGATCATAAAGTCATGTTGAAATTCCTCCATGAGAATATATTCTTACACTTTCAGATGCCTCGAGCAATTATAAGTGATGGAGGAAAACACTTCTGCAATCGGTCAATAGGTACTTTATTGCATAAATATGGTGTAATCCATAGAGTTCGCACATCATATCACCCCCAAACAAGTGATCAAGTAGAACTAGCTAATAGAGAAATTTAACAAATTTTGAAAAAAAGATCAACACAAACAGTAAAGATTGGTCATTATGACTAATTGACTCCCTATAGGCATATCGCACGGCTTACAAGACAGCGTTAGAGATGTCTCCATACCTGTTGGTTTACGGAAAGCCATGTCATTTTCCCATTGAATTAGAACAGAACGCATACTGGGCCATTAAATAATTCAACGATAATATTGACGAGGCTGGGTTGCACTGAAAACTTCAGATTGTAAAGATGGATGAGTTACGAAATGATGCCTATGAAAATGCTCAAATTTCAAAAGAAAAGATGAAGAGGTTACATAACACATCGCTCGTCGATCATTCCATGAGGGCCAGAAAGTGCTTCCGTATCACTCACGATTTCACCTTTTTCCTGGTAAGTTGCAATCTAAGTGGACAAGACCATTCATTGTGAAGAATGTTTCTGAACACGGTGCCATTGAAATAGAGAATTCAAAGAATAAAAATGGCTTCAAAGTCAACAGACACTAGCTAAAACCCTATTTAGAAAACTTTGTGGGATTAATTGAGACGTGGGATCTTTTGGATCCCCCACCTTATGAATAATTCAAATTAAAGTGTACTTTAGGTGTCTATTAATCGGTTAAATTAGTTTTAATTTGTTTTCTATTGTTTTTATTCCTATTTATTTCAAAAGAAAAATGAAAATTCAGTCCACTGGTCTAGACCACAGTGGTGTACTTCTTTCAGACGGTATGGACCATCTTCCAGCCGGTCTGACGCTGCACCTCTTAAAAAGATGAAACTCCTCTATTTCAGCTGACTCTATTCTTCTCTTCATCACTCTTTACACTTCTTCTCCTTCAATCCGATCACTCTCCAAGGTGTGGGTCACTCCATCTCTCACAGGTTGCTTGGTTTCCCTTCAATCTTCACCATAGTTGGTAAGTCTTCAAGCTCCATCCTCCTCAAGCCCTAACTATGGTGATTTCTTTCTTGTTTCCTTTTTGCTCTTCTCTTTCTAGTTATTTTATAGTTTATTTTACTTCAATTAAAACCCGTAACCAGCTCTTAATCTTCTTCCTTGTGCAAAATAATTCCATAGAAGAAATTGATTCTTTAAGGAACTTAACCCGCAGCTAAAGGGGCAACTTTGGGTCTTTTATTTTCTCTCTCTAGCTTACTATCTTCCAATACAGGTATGTAATTTTGTTAATTGTCAGCCCAAACATGTGTTCTGCAAGAGTTAATTTAGCTTCAATTCTTTCAAGTTCTTTAATTCAAATTTGCTTCTAGTGGGCCACTAAACTTGTGTGGACATAGGCCTTGATTCTTAACTGATTTTGCTATCAATTTTGTCTCTTGTTGATGTAGCAACCATGCCACCACGTACTAAAAAACCTGCCCATCGACAAATTAACTCCACACTTTTGATCGGAACTGCGTTTGGAAAAAAGAAACCGAAACCCAATATGATGATATTTGGGCTTACAAATCAATAGTAATTGAGCATTTGTGGAAAATTAATCAATTCAAAGGTGAGGACTTTATGCTACACCAAAATTTTGAGGGCAGATAGTGGTTAGGTGTGGCACGATTTCATTCCAGTTGTGTGGTGGATCCTGTGTGAGAATTTTTAGCCAACATTATAAAAAATTCCATAATTAGGAGGAAGAATCAGGAAAAAAATAGTCAATTGGGTAAAGGGAGTTGAAATTATGCTCAAGCCCAATAATTTATCCCAAGTTTTCCAACTCCCCTGTGTTGAACACCCAGAATTTTCTTATCCAACTGAGGGCACACCACCACTGTCCATCATCTTGCTAGAAATATTGTTAGAAGGTCACGAATGGACCAGAGAATATAGGAAGCCTAGTTCTGTTTTGTATGATAAATATTGGGCCTTACACATGTTCTCCTGCACTAACCTCTTTTCATAGAATAGGTATGCTGATTGTACTTCTCTGCAAGCACAGTTGATATATACAATTGGGATAGGCATGACTATTGATCTCCCCTAATATTTCTGGCATCATGTTGTATATACTTATGAGCACCCTGAAGCCCTAACCGAGATTTTCAGACGAAAGGGTGCTCTGATTACAAATGACTTGTTCAACATTATTTCCTGGGTTGAACTTATTTCCCGTTAGCTTCCCGGGTTGAACTTGTTTAACATTGTTTCATATTCTAAATCTCGGGGCCAAGCAGCCAGAATTAAAAAGAGAAGATCAGAGGCTTATGAGAAAGGAAGTGGTTCTCAAGCTCAACCAGAAGAGGAAGTGGATCGTGAGGTCTCCAATGCTGAACTAGCTTTACAAATAGGTGCCTTGTGAAGAAAAATGGAGAGCAGTCAAGAGGAGGACCACCAGCTTTTACTTCAAATCCAGCGGTCCCAGCAGACTCAGTGATTACACTTCAAAAAGTGTAATTACTAACTCCATATTTTGATAATTTTAATGCATTTACATGTTTAAATCCAAGGCTTTATTGTTAATTTATAATTTATGAGTTTTATTCTTTTAATTGCAGGGAAAAGGATGAAAACATTGAAGTTTTTCTTATTGGAATGGCTTAGAGGATGAAAGGGAAGAAGTGGTTCAAGCCTTACCAAGGATGGTCCAGACCAACCCAAAAACCCAGACTGAAGAAGAAATAAACCGAGAGCAATAACCATTCTGCGGTCTAGACTACTTCCCAGACGATCCGGACCACCGTGAGCAATCACCATTCTGTGGTCCGGACCACTCCCCAAACGGTCCGGACCACCAAGACTTGATGGGCGCGTGGCTTAATTGAATTTTAGGGTTTTTATGAACCCTTTATAAAAGACTTCTGCACGGCCGATTGAAGAGCATCTTTTACTCTTTTCATATTGCTTAAGAGAGCTTTTTAAGAGAGTTTTACGTTAGTTTTAAGAGTTTTCATGGATTCGTATGATGTGTTCCTATTCTTTGTAGCACTTCTTTTTTCTTACGCTTTTTCAGAGTTGATTTCCATGTAAGTTACTTTCATTTAAGCATTTTAATACATGATTTTTAGATTTCAATTGATAGATCAGATGATGATTTATGTGTTTTTTGCTTTCATTTCATCTAAAATAATGTCAACATAGAAACCCTAGTTCTTGATTCAACGAATCAAGAATAGGTAGTTCATGAAAACATTCTTAGATATACATAGACCCTTCGCATGGGTTTTGAAAGCACATGCATAGGGATCTACTATTTTAAAACTATTTTAACTTGTTTCGAAAACATTCAAAAACGGAAATCTTTAACCATATTCATTGAAATCACTAGTATGGGTTTTCGATTATAACTATTTACATATTTTTGGACAGGAATATAAATAGGTTTCATGTAAAACTCTGAATTCGTTTGTTTGAAAAGCTTTCAAAAACAAAACTCTTTAACCATATTCGTTTGAAATTACTGGTACTGGTTTTTGATTCAATATTCTTAATAATTCTTAAACAAAACAGAATTTCAAGTTTGAAAGTAAACATCCCAAAGTAAAGTAGTGAACTATCCGGACTTGCAAGTTGAATCGAGAACTTTTTCTTTATTGATTTCATTCTTCCATTCAGATTATCATAGTAATTAATTCAATTAAAATATTTTCAATTTATTCTGAATTTTAAAAAAATTTATAATTATAATTGAATTGCCAAAGATCTTTTATAAAGTTAATTAATTATTAGTTTTAATTTAATTTGTTTATTTATTTTCTTTCTTTTTGTTAAATCCTAAGATTTAGTTTCAACTGAATATCCAACTTCTTTTACATTAAACCCTAAATTCCCTTCATAACCTAAAAACTAAATAATATAGGCTCCCTGTGAGGTCGACCTCAGACTCACCGAGTTTAAAACTATAACTACCCTCTTGCACTTGAGAGAAAACCCCAACACATTTTAGGGTCGGTCAAGTTTTTTGCACCATTATCGGGGGGCCAAAATTTAGTTTTAGGTAAATTTTGATTGTTTTATTTCGTTTAACTCAAAAAAAAAATTTGGGGATATTTAGAATTACATGCTTTTAAGGTCGAGTAGAGTCGTAGTGGAAAATACCGAACTAGAAGACCCATCCTACCAACTTTCACACTCAAACTTTTACACAACCATTTCATTAGTTAATTCTTCATCTTTTAATTCAATGGCTAGAGTAGATGACAATGTGAGTGTCCATGGGGATAATGAGGATAATCCTGGTCCTATACCAATGAGAAACCATCTGAACCCAACTAGGCAAACCATACATTTGTGTATCATCTTGCCCTTGAATAGGGGGAATTCACACTTAGGCCTGGGATCATCCAACTTCTTCTTACATTCTATGGTCTAGGCTCCGAGAATCCATACAATCATCTGAGGGAGTTTGAGAAAGTGAGTAACACACGCATAAACCAAAATACGAATGAAGATGTAGTGTGCCTCCAACTCTTCCTATTTTCTCTTAAGGACAAGCCCAAATTCTGGCTCAATTCCCTTCATTCTCGTTCCATTGGAACTTGGCATGAGATGCAAACTGAGTTCCTGAGAAAATACTTTTCAACCCAAAGGACTCAACACTTTAGGAGACAAATAACTACATTTTCCTGCAAACCTAATGAAAATTTTTGTCATTCTTGGGAAAGGTTTAAGGACCTTTTGATGGCCTATCCTCACCATGGCTTTGAGTCATGAATACTTGTGAGTATCTTCCATGAGTCTTTGGCTCCCAATCTTAAACAACTTGTGTCAACCATGTGTAATGTTACCTTATTTGATAAGACTACGGAGGATGCCATGGATTTCTTTGACATGGTTGCAAGATTCAAATGATTGGGAAATTAGACCCCCATCTTCTTCTAAACATAGGAACCCCTTACCTAGTGGCCAATTGGAGTTAAGAGAGAATGATGATTTGACAGCTAGACTCGCCGCTCTACAGAATAAATTAGATTCTCTTAAACTCAGGAGTAAACAGAAAGAGGTTGAGGTGAATATGGCTTGTAGAGCTTGTGATCAAGTTGGGCATGATGCTAATTCTTGCCTTGAAATCCCTTTACTTCAGGAAGTTGCCTATGGCCAGGCCTACGTCAATGATTCCTAAAATCGATCATTTCAGAATAGAGGCCAAGGAAATCCCTCTCATCAAGGTGGGAACATCAATTATCAAGGGGGAACTAAGCTTCCAACTTTTATCCCCTAGGGTAGAGACCTCCACCTGGTATTCCATGGAAGAATGAAAATCAAAATCAACCATTTCAATCACCTCCTGTACCACTACCCCAATTTCAATAGCCTAATCCTGCTATAAGGTAGCCCGTGCAAAAGGGGCCCATTGAGGACACTATTCATCAATTTATGCATCAGCAGTTGAACATTAACAACTAGATGACTCGAGCTTTAGATGACATATGGGGACAAGTTTCCAAGTTGACTTAAGCCATGAGCACCACCCAAAGTGGTAAACTTCCTACTCAAACTTTCCCAACCCCTAAAAGTCAGGTGAATGTTACTGAAGTATCAACCTCGGGTACCACCCCACATGAACAGGTGCAGTCTGTCACAACTTTGAGAAGTGCCAAAGTTATTCAAAAACCTGTAAATTCTAAAACCAATACCTCTAATGTAAAATGGGATCAAAGGTTAGTGAAGATGTTGAGGAACCAAAAGAAGTAGAGATTGAAGAGGAGAGAAACAGGGCAAGAATATAGAAATGATGTGAAGGAATGTGAGAAAGAATTGCGAGAGAAATAATGGGAAAATGTAGTAAAAACATCGGATGGGCAAGTAGAACAAATATTGAGCACATACCCAAACCACATTTTCCCAAAAGATTAGGAAAAGGTAAGAATGAGATATTAAACTCAGAAATTTATGAAATTCATAAACAAGCGAGAATCAATATCGCATTACTTGAAGCTATCAAGCAGAATTCTTAAAGGATATGTGCACTATAAAAAGAAAGCTCAATGTCAAGGAGAAAGCCTTCTTAACTGCACAGGCAAGTGTCATACTCCAACGTGATACACCCCCTAAGTATAAAGACCCTGGGTGTCCTATATAAGGGACCACATAATAGATACAGTACTTCTTGACCTAGGTGCTAGTATCAACCTATTACCCTACACTGTCTATCAGCAACTAGGCTTAGGTGAGTTAAAGCCCACTAAAGTAACACTACAGTTAGCTGATCGTCCAGTTAAGATGCCATGATGGATAGTGGAAGATGTGTTAGTCCAAATAGACAAATTCTACTTTCCAGTTAACTTCATTGTGTTGGACACCCAACCTGTTCAAAATCCTTCCCATTCCATTCCATTCATTTTAGGTAGACCACTCCTCGCCACATCCAATGTTATGATTAATTGTAGGGGTGGGGTTATGAAGTTATCCTTTGGAAATATGACCATAGAGATGAACATCTTTCGGGTAGGAAGACAAATGGGGGAATTAGATGATATTAGGGAAGTAGATGTAATTAACGCTTTAAGTGAAGAATACTTTGAGAGGACTTTATTAGATGACCCATTAGAGTGAGCACTAGTGAGGAGCGAGAAGTGTGAAGCTTTGGATGGAATAAATTTTATAGATAATGAGAAAATATTAAGTGATAGAGAAGAAGCTACGGAAATTAATGGCTGGGTACCAGTTTTTGAATCTTTAGAGCTGTCCTTGATCAAACCCAATCCATCAGTTGAGTGTTCTCCTTGTCCTTCTAGTGAACTTAGTATGCATTCCTAAGAGATGGTGAGACATTCCCGGTAGTTATTTCTTCAAAGTTAGAAAAAGATCAAGAACAGAAGTTACTAGCTATCTTAAGTGCCCACTGAAAGGCCTTAGGTTGGACTGTTACAGGTCTTCGAGGTCATCATATATACCTTGAGGATGAAGCCAAACTAGTAAGGCAACTGTAACGAAGACTAAACCCTAATATGAAAGAAGTTATAAAAGGGGAAGTGCTTAAGTTACTTGATGTGGGTATTATTTAACCCATCTCTGATTCAAAATGGGTAAGTCCCACTCAAGTGGTTCCTAAGAATCCGGTGTCACTGTAGTTGAGAATGAGAAAGGAGAGTTAGTGCATCAGTGCACCCAAACCGGGTGGCGTATGTGCATAGGTGCTTAAATGCTGTGACCCGAAAGGAGCATTTTCCCTTTTTATTTTTAGATCAAGTACTTGAGAAAGTAGTAGGAAAGTCTTACTATTATTTTGTGGATCAATACTTGAGGTATAATCAGGTTGAAGTAGCACTTGAGGACCAAGAAAAGGCCATTTTTACAAGCCCATTTGGCACGTATGCTTATAAACGCATGCCCTTTGGATTGTGTAATACACCTGTGACTTTTCAAAGGTACATGATGAGCATTTTCAGTGATATGGTTGAGAAATTCTTAGAAGTTTTTATGGATGATTTCTCCATCTATGGAGATACATTTAATGAGTGTTTAACCAACCTTGAGAAAGTTTTAGTGCATTGTGAGAAGAGTAATTTGGTGCTAAATTGGGAAAAGTGTCATTTCATGGTAAAAAAGGGAATTTTTAGGGCACATAGTATCATCTCAAGGGATAAAGGTAGATAAAGCAAAAATTGAATCAATCCAAAATCTACCTAATCCTCGATGTGTGAAAGATGTATGATCATTCCTTGGTCATGCCGGTTTTTATCGACAATTTATTCAGTCTTTTAGTACTATTGCCTAACCATTATGCTCATTATTGTCCAATGATGTTCCATTTGAATGGACGGCATCATGTCAAGAGGCATTTGATAGGCTTAAACACTTGCTAACTACCATACCTGTTATTCAAAGCCCAAATTGGTCTTTACTATTCGAGCTTATGTGTGACACTAGTGATTTTGCAGTGGGAGTAGTTTTAGGGCAACGGAAGGAAGGGAAATCCTATGTCATTTACTACACTAGTAAAACTCTAGATGAAGCTCAAATGAATTAAACTACCACTGAAAAAGAGCTCCTAGTAGTAGTATTTACCCTTGACAAGTTTAGGTCTTATTTAGTAAGGTCTCATATCACAATGTTCATGGACCATGTGGCCTTGAAATATCTTCTTTCTAAGAAAGAAGCCAAACCCTATCTAATTAGATGGATCCTACTCCTTCAAGAGTTTGATTTGGAGATTAAGGATAAGAAAGGAGTGGAAAGTGTGGTAGCTGACCATTTGTCTAGATTGCCACAGTATGTGTCTGAATCTAGTGACCTAATAATTAATGAGCGTTTCCCCGATGAGCATCTCATGCATGTTAGCATTATCCCTCATGATCAATCTCCTTGGTATTCGAATATTGCCAACTTCTTAGTAACAGGACAATGCCTTCCCATTGGAAAAAAGTTGATAGAGGCAAGTTTTTACGTAACGTGAGAAATTTTGTTTGGGATGAACCATACCTCTATAAGTATTGTCCAGACAAATTATAAGGAAATGCATCCTCGACAATAAGATTCAAAGTGTCATTAAATCTTGTCATACGTTGGCTTGTGGAGGCCATTTCACTTCAAAGAAAACTACCCCTAAAATCCTACAAAGTGGATTTTAGTGGCCCTCTATGTTTAAAGACGTGCATAATTATTGTTTGAGATGTGATCGTTACCAACGTTTTGGATCTTTATCTAAACGTAATGAGATGCCCCAAAATTCTGTGATCATTTTGGAAATTTTTTATTATTGGGGGATAGATTTTATGGGTCCATTTGCTAATTCATTTGGTTTTGAGTACATTTTAGTGGCCATAGATTATGTGTCTACTGATAGAGATATAGACTAAAAGATATGCTTTATGTTATGTTTTTATATTTTAATGAGAATTACTTTTGAGTAATGAATGCCATTTACTATATTTGTGCATGTATCTAGTATTCAGAAAGAGTATTTGATCTAGTGTGTAGAGTACGGCTTACACATAAAAGACTAGATCATCGGTTCTTTCGGAATAAAAGTTTATATCTCACAGTTCTAGATGGAATTTGATACACCATTAGTAGAACTGTAGCACAGAATTTTAGTAGGTTTGTCTTGTGTACGGGGAATGGTTTAATTCTAACTTTTTTTGCTAGTACACTTTGTGTGTATTGAACTGGACCCAATTGAGTTAATTATTTTATACTAACTTTATAAAATAATTTAAACCTCATGATTATTATGAT